>ML244007.1:3358-25655 GCA_005239495.1 Nicotiana undulata | reverse complement strand
AAATTGGGACTACGGACCGAGATCCGGGAGCTTTCCCCTATACTGCATTGCATATTTAAATTGGGACTACGGACCGAGATCTGGGAGCTTTCCCCTGTACTGCATTGCATATTTAAATTGGGACTACGGACCGAGATCCGGGAGCTTTCCCCCTGTATTGCATTGCACGATTATCACCTGAGTTATATGTTGTGCCGAACAGGAGACTCATTACTCTTTCTTCTGATCCTTACTTTGAATTGCCGTTAATTATACTGTCTACTTAGCTGTTAACTATATTTGTCTTATTTTTAACTTCAACCTCAGTAGAGCCTCAACCTGACCTCGTCACTACTTGACTGGGGTTAGGCTTGGCACTTACTGGGTAACAAATGTGGAGTACTCACACCCTTCTGCGCATGTTTTTCCCATGTGCAGATCCAGGTCCTAGCACGCGTTATCTCAGCTAGTCAGCAACAGCAGTATCAGGAGACTCGAGGTATAATCTGCAGGGTCCGCAGATTCCGAGTCCCCTTCCTATCTTGAAGTCGTAGTACTTGTAGATGAAACTATACAGTCTTCTCTTCTCCAGTTGTGTATATTGAGCAGTAGAGTAGCTTGTGATGTATGGTGATATTCGGGGTTCTGGGTATAGTAACTGTTTATGCCAAGCGGCGTTGACTTTATTATGATTTTTTTCGCTTACGGTTATTTTACTTTTTTTATCTAAATTTCGCTTAAGGTATAGGCTTACCTAGTTGTCTAGACTAGGTGCCGTCGCGAGACCCAGTCGGAGAGGGAATTGGGCCTTGACAAAAACGGCGGTAATAACCCGCCAAACCCAAGAAACTCCTAATCTCCGTATCCGTAGTGGGTCTAGGCCAGTTCTTGACTGCCTCTATCTTCTTAGGATCGACTAGAATACCCTATGCTGATACAATGTGACCCAAAAAGGCTACTGAATCCAACCAGAACTCACATTTAGAAAACTTGGCATACAACCGATTATCTCTCGAAGTCTGGAGGGCTATACGGAGATGCTACTCATGCTCCCCCCGACTGCGGGAGTATATTAGAATGTCATCAATGAACACGATCACAAAAGAGTCCAGATGGGATTGAAAACCCGGTTAATCAAATCCATTAAGGGTGCTGGAGCGTTAGTCAACCCAAAGGACATGACCAAAAATTCATAATGCCCATATCTCGTCCGATAGGCGGTCTTAGGAACATCGGACGCCCTAATCTTCAGCTAATGATAGCCTCATCTCAAGTCAATTTTTGAAAATACCCTAGCACCCTTAAGCTGATCAAATAGGTCATCGATCATTAGCAACGAATATCTTATTCTTGATAGCAGCTTTATTCAGTTACCGATAATTTATACACATTCTCATCGACCCATATTTCTTCTTTACAAACAAAACTGGTGCACCCCAAGTCGAGACACTAGTTCTGATAAAACCCTTATCTAATAAGTCTTGCAACAGCTCTTTTAATTATTTCAGTTCCGGTGGGGCCATCTGATATGGGGAATTGGAAATGGGCTGAGTGCCTGGAGCCACATCAATACTGAAGTCAATGTCCCTGTCTAGCAGCATACCCGACAGGTCTGTAGGAAATACCTCAGGAAACTCACGCACAATAGGAACTGGCTCTATAGAAGAAACCACAGTATCGAAATCACGAATATGAGCCAGTTAAGCCAAACACCCTTTTTCTACCATGCGACGAGCCTTAGCATATGATATTACCCGGCTGGGAGGATGACTACGAGTCCCTTTCCATTCTAATCGAGGCAACCTTGGTATGGCTAGGGTAACTGTCTTGGCATGATAGTCTAAGATGGCATGATAGGATGACAACCAATCCATGCCCAATATAACATCGAAGTCAACCATGTTTAGAAGCAAGAGATCAACACTAGTTTTAAGACTTTCAATGACTACCACGCACGAACGATATACTCGATCTACCACAATCGCCTCCCCCACTGGTGTAGACACATAAATAGGAACACTCAAGGGCTCACGGGGCACATCCAAATACGAGGGAAAATAGGATGAAACATATGAATAAGTAGACCCCGGATCAAACAAAATTGAAGCAGCTCTATCACAGACTGAGATGATACCTATAATAACAGCATCGGAGGACTCCACCTCAGGCCTGGCTAGAAATGCATAGAGTCGGGGTTGGTCCCCTCCACCGTGAACCACACCTCTGGGAGGGCCTCCACCTCTAGCTATCTTTCCTCCACCTCTAATATTTTGGACTATACCTCTAACAGCTTGACCCCTACCCCTTGCTGGCTAGGCAACTGGTGCTGTAGTTGGTGTCAAAACTATGGCACGAGAACCCTGGTACCACTGTTGATTACTCAGAAACTTCGGGCAAATTCTTTGAATATGCCCATATTCACCACACTCAAGACATACTTCCTGATATGAGGGCTGACCTTAACGAACCGGCTGACCACAACTATAACTCTTCAGCGGGGGTGCTCTGATCGGAGCTGAAGGAGCACTGTAGGTTGGCTGAGCAAAAGGAGGCACATAAGAACCACATCCCCCTAAAGTACCATGCGAAACCTGTAGTGTTGAATGGATTGGTCTGGAAGAATGACCTCTGCCATGTAAAATCCCGCCTCCAGATGAGGCACCACCGAAACCGCTGGAATGGCGAGGTCTCTTATCTGACCCCTGACCTCCCATCCCAAGAACTGACTCAATCCTCCTAGATATATTGGATGCATCCTTAAGAGAAATTTCGGACCCCGTCCCCTTGTCCATCTACAACCTGATGGGCTGAGCAAGGCCATCAATGAACCGTCTGACCCTCTCCCTCTTTGTGGGCAATATAAGAATGGCATGTCTAGCCAGATCCACAAAATGAGTCTCATACTATGTCACAGTCATGCTGCCCTGCTGAAGTCGCTCAAACTGATGACACTTATCCTCTCGAGCAGTGACAGGTAAGAACTTCTCCAAAAATAGATGAGCGAACTGATCCCAAGTCAGAGTAGGTGATCCAGCTGGCTTAGTAAACAAATAGGCTCTCCACCACTGCTTGGCGGAACCCATCATCTGAAAAGTTGCGAAATCGACCCCATTGGTCTCCAAAATACCCATCTTGTGTAACACCTCAAGACAACTATCCAAATATTCCTGAGGGTCCTCTGAAGTAGCACCACTGAAAAGGACAGGGAATAACTTAATGAACCCAACGAGTCTCCACAGGGCATCGCTAGACATAGTTGCCCCATTAGCGGGCGGCACCGCTGCAACTAGCTGAACTACCCCAATGGGATTAGCTACTGGGTCTGGTCTTGGGGAGTAGCCTGGACTGGAGTATGGGTAGCAGGAGTCTGAATCCCTCCTCCAGCCTGAGATACGGCTGCAGCAATAGGGAATGTGCCCGTCTGGGCCACGCTCTCCATCAGGCCCACTAAACGGACCAAAGCATCCTGAAGAACCGGGGTAGCAATAAATCCCTCGGGAACTTGAGCTGGTCTCGCCGGAACAGTTTGAGCCAGAACCCCCTCATCAGTCTCAATCTGGGGTTCCGCAGCTGGGGTTGCTGCCTGAGCAATGGGCTGAGTCCTGCCCCTGCCTCGGCCTCTGCCCCTACTATGAGCTGCTGCTGCTGGAGGACCAGAATTCTGATAAGCGGAAGATGAAGCACGTGTTCTTGCTATCTGTGAGAGAGTAAAAGAATCTAGTCAGTATTTTTGGGACACAAAAATCTCACGATGGAGTAGAAATAAAAATGGAGTTGTTTCCTAACTCAATAGCCTCCGAGGGATAAGTGCAGACGTCTCTGTACCGATCCTTCGGACTCTACTAAGCTTGTTCGTGGATTGTGAGACCTAAGCAACCTAGTGCTCTGATACCAACTTGTCTCGACCCAAATTTTCCCAACCCTAGGGACCGTGATGGCGCCTAACACTACACTTTCTAGGCAATAAAATATTAGAGTTCGATTAATTATTTTCTTTGAATTTCCATGTAAACAATATAAACAATTATAGGAAAAAAAATTTAAACTGCGGACTTTCTATGATAAATTCCAAGTATAGACGAATAATTCATTAATAGAACAAACCACGAACTAATTATATAAATAACTTAAAACCAACCCAAGGTCTAGTGTCACAAATCCACGAACTACTAAAAGAATACTACAAATAATGGCTAAAGAAATAGTGCAACTGTCCGGAAGGTAAGAGAATAGTATATGTAAAATGGGAGAAGACTGTACCTCATGTCTCCAACTGAATAGGTGGTCGCCTGGAATCCTCTACTGCTGACTAGTACCTGGATCTGTGTAAAAGAGCACAGAGTGTAGTATCAGTACAACCGACCCCATGTACTGAGTAAGTGCCGAGCCTAACCTCGACGAAGTAGTGATGAGGCTAAGGCGGGGCTTTAACAATAAACCTGTGATAAACATATATATATAGCAAGTAGGAAATCTAAACAAATAAAATTCAAATATTGCAATAAAAATAAATTAACACAACCACCTCTTTCAGGCCTCAGCTATAACCAATCCTAAAAAATTTCCAAGTTTCAAACCTTAACTTTAAACGCAAATAATTGCCAAGAACAAACGTGAAAAAATAGTAAAATAAACGTTTTCCAACTTTTCAAATTTGTAAGTCTCAAATCCTTGAATTTCAAGAAATACCAGTAAAACATCTTTTGAAATCCAGGCTTCATCAAATCCAGTAAATTCATAAGCGTCCTCCCTTATCACACCTTTGTTGCGGCGTGCAACCCGATCCCACCTATCCACCCTTATTCCTCCTCCCTACATATATCACCCTTATCACTCATGTTGCGGTGTGCAACCCGATCTCACATGTCTACCCTTACCACAAAAAAGGGATCATGCTTAACAAGCAAATTGGGTGGTGCATAGATACTCGTCGCCTCACCTATACACCACACCCATGCATTTCACATAGAAACAAATGGAGACTCCTATTCCCTCAAGTCAAAGTTAGACCAAACACTTACCTCAGTCTCGCAAGCAATTCACTACTCTAGCACTGCCTTCCCTTTAGAATTTGCCTCTAATCCGCTCGAATCTAATTACAATTCGTCCAATGTTATCAATCATAGTCTAAAGGAATCATCTTTATTGAAAAACAATGGTTTTAATAAGGTTTCCTATTAAATTTTGAAAATTCACCTCGGACCCACTTGGTCTAAACTCGAAGTTCGGACCAAAATCCATTTACCCAATCTTCCCCGAGCATGAATATACAATTGATATTGGAATCCGACACCAATTCGAGGTCCAATTCCCCAAAAATTGAAATTCTTAAGTTCTACCCAAAAACCAAATTTTTACCATAGAAATTCTAGATTTTTGGTTGAAATCATTGCTAAAAGTTGTTAGGAGTTGAAAGAAATTAGTTAGAGATCACTTACCACTGATTTGAAGAAGTTTGGATCTTTGAAAAATCGCCTATGGAGGGTTAGGGTTTTAGAAAAGTGGAAAAGAAGGAAAACTCCTGTCAAACAGCTGATATAACAGGTTGCGGGTCTCGCATTTGCGAGCTGGGGTTCGCATTTGTGAACCCTGGGCTTCCCGGGCATATATCGCAAATGCAAACAGGATCTCGCATTTGCGAACAAGGTCCTTCGCATTTGCCCAGGGACCTCGCATTTGTGAGATCAGAGGCTTGTCATTGGCTTCGCATTTGCAAAGCCCGACCTCGCATTTGCGAGGTCAGAGACCTGTACACCAGATGTTCAGCTATTGTGATTTCTTTCTAAGTCTAGTCACTCCATAGTCTACCCGAAACTCACGCGAACCCTCGTGGCTCCAAACCAAACATGCACACACATCTAAAAATATCATACGGACTTGTTTGCGAAATCCAATCATCAAACTAACATCAAAATCTACATATTTGACCACCAAACTCAAGATTTTCTCAAGAACACTCAAATTTCTAACTTTTCAACCGGATATTCGAATTGCATCAAATCAACTCTGATTCTCATGAAACTTCACAGATAGGACTTATATAACATAACAAACTTGTTCCGAGCTCCGGGACCAAAATACGGGCCCGATATCGTATATTTCACATATTATTTCATTTCTTTATTTCTTGAATTAACCAGTAGAACAATTTTCTTCAAAAATTATTTTCTAAGGCTTGGGACCTCAGAATTCTATTTCAGGCATACGCCCAAGTCCCACATGTTTCTGCGGACCTCCCGGGATCGTCGGAACACAGATCCGTATCTGTTTACTAAAAATGTTGACCAAAGTCAACTATAATCAAATTTTCAACTCTAGAAATTACTATTTCTCATATTTAACATAAAGGCTTTCCGATTTCACGCCCGGACTGCGCACGCAAATCAAAGTATTTAAAATTAACCTTTTTATGACAATTATGAATGGGACGGAGTCTATATTCATAAATGACCCTTTGGGTCATCACACAATACCAGAACGCATTTTTGGTGGGAGCCTTTTCTATTTTGTACCATCAAATGAATCCTTGTCATTCCTCCATTTGTGATTAGTATAAAGGTAACGTTGATGACCCATAAAGCATTGTTTCTTGTAATTAGTCAATCGAATTGAGGAAGTATCTTTATTGCAACATGGTCATGTCGATTTTCCTTTTGTACTCCATCTAGATAAATTTCCATATGCTGGAAAGTCATTGATGGTCCACAACAAAGAAGCATGCAACTTAAAATTCTGTCTAGCTGATGCATCAAAGGTCTCGATACCAACGTCCCACAACTCATTCAGTTCCTCTATTAAAGGTTGAAGATATGTATCAATTGCATCTCCTGGACTATCTGGACCAGGAATAAGCATTGACAAAATAAAATTTTCATGTTTCATACACAACCAAGGCGGTAAATTATAAGGAATAAGAACCACAGGCCGAATGCTATATGAGGTTTTTGAATTCTGAAATGGCTGAAATCCATCACTAGCAAGTCAAAGTCGAACATTACAAGGATCGGCCGCAAATGAAGGATGAAGTTCATCAAATGACTTCCATGCCATTGAATCAGCTGGGTGCCTCATTATTCCATCATCAACTCTTTTATCCTTATTCCATGTCATTAGAGTAGTTGTCTTTGTAGACATAAACAACCTCTGAATCCTAGGCTTTAATGGAAAATAACATAAAATCTTTGATGCTATCTTCTTACCTTTTTTTATTCCTTGTTTCCCCGCTATGTCTATTTAACTTCCATCTGGACGCTCCACAAACTTTGCAAGAATTGAGTAAGCTATCCTCCTTCTAATATAACATGCAATCATTAGTACAAACATCAATGTTATTGTAAGAAATTCCAAGGTCTTGAATTATCTTCTTTGCCTCATAATATGATTTTGGCAAATTGGCGCCCTCAGGCAACAACTCCTCTTTTAACATTTTCAATAACATTGTAAATTATTCATTACTCCAACGACCCATACTTTTGATGTGAAGCAATTTAATTAAAGAGGAAAGCTTTGACGCTTTTGAATTTTCGTACAGTGACTGCTCAAAATCCTTCAATAGCCTATAAAAAAATTTCGCTTCAACAAGTTCCTCCTCAAGTAAATCGTCACAACCAGTGTGTGTAGTTTCTCCATCATGATTAGGATATAAATATCTCAAAAATTCTTCTACTTCATCACCATCTTCATCTTCAGATTCTGACAGTGGCTCACCTAAAGTTTCCCCCTGATGATACCAGAAAGTATAATTTTGAATTATTCCATATACTTTCAAATGTGTCTCAACTGTCTTACGAGTTCCTAATGTTTTATTACAATATTTGACACATGGACATCTTATTTCATATTCCTTCCCTGTTTCTGAAAAGCATAATTTAAAAACTTTTGCACTCCGATTAAGTAGGCTTCATCGAGCCGATTATCAACATATTGCATCCATTGCTTACTAGGTGCCATAACCTTGGAGAGTAGATAAAAATTAGATTAAAAAAGATAAAGGATAAGAAAATCACTAAGATACACAATACTTATTACGATCAAATGCACATAACTGTGTGTTGAACTCTAAAGTTGCACTAGGAGATTAGGCTACTTATTTCCAATTAAAACATTGCAATGTACAATCAATTGGCACTAAGATAAACAAAGATTATAAATTAACTTGTAATTAAGATGCTAGTTCCTAAAACATGTATGCATGGTTCCTTCTTGTGTGCCCCGAGATCGAAGTAATACTAACATCCAAAAAAAAATGCAAACAGTATAGTTTACGACACAAGATCATCCAAAATATCGCTTGTAACTAAAAAGACTGCTTGTTAGTGAATTTCCCTAAGTTCTTAACATGTATCAGAATCATGTTCCATGCTATTTCTTTTTTCTTATAGACACACACAAACATATTTCCCTAGATTATTTATATGGAAGAAATATATTCGTCAATACACTGTCAAAATTTCTTACGGTATAAACGCATTTAGTTTAAATCTTTTCTAAGGTAAAAATAAATAGGAGTAACAATACTTTTTTTTTAAAGAAAATCTGGATATTCTTCATTTTAAGAATTTGTTCAAAGACAAAACAAACTCACATTAACTTTCACTACTATTAGATATAATAACAATATTGCCTCTCTTCAATAACAGAGACAAAACCTCAATTTTAAAGTAACAATCAAGAGATTAGAACCTAAGCTTAGTAAAATACCAACGATATTTCCCAGTCTTAAACCTTTCCTCAAGCCGAGCTTTAGCTTTCTTAGCAGCAGTAACATTCTTGTCACAAAACTGAAAAACATAGACACTAACAACATCCTTCAGACGTACATCAACTGTATAACGAGTCGGCATAATGTGATTGCAATTGCCGAGCTTCGTAAAATCCTTAACTGATCGTGATTTCATTGCTTTTTTTTTTTGGCTGAATCTTTTCGATTTACCTTTTTTTGGGTATTTGCTTATACTTGTAACTAAACAATGTCCGTGTGGTCTGCCTATTGTCCCTTCATCAAATAAACTAAAATTAAATCTAAACACTTCCATTCATGAAACCATTTGCTTGTTCAAAACTGATTCTTTTTTCTGTAAATAAATTTTTTTATTACCATGTAGTTTATATAAATTTGAAAAACAAAGTGTCCTACAATAAAACCTGAATTATTCTAACTAATCATTTTCCTACAATATGAAAGTTAATGGTTTATGTTAGAGAGGATGAAGAAGAAGAAGAACAAGAGGAAGAAGAAGAAGAAAATCGAGATTTCCAACTGAGTTAAAAAAATAGAGCAACACACAGAAGTTAATGGTGATGTTCAAGATCAGTCGCGGCAAGACGACTACTCCGTTGAAGGCCAGAAGCCTGATACTTCCGGTCTCCGTAAGAAGGTATACCTCAAACAACTTAAGCTAAATCAAATTCAAACAAAACAGTTCGTTTAGTTGTAAGATTTCAGCTATACCTGGGATTCGCACGCAATCGAAGGAGGTCGAAAATTGGGTAGACTTGTAATACACAAGCCAACAAACTCGCAACAATCTCGCAACAAACTGGATTTAAGCAAACAAGATGAGTCGTGAATAGATAGGCAGACCATTGAATTATCTGCGTATGTTTAAACTAGGGCATAGTACTTGTTTTTGGAAAACAGAGTTCCCTTTTAATTTTTGGAAATTTTTAATTTTAGGATATTAGTTTTGGAGCCTATTTTTTAGAAAATTATAAATTTTTAATATTTTAATATTATATTTGGCGATACTCTCTCCCGCTCATTGCACTTTTTGGCGCCTACTAATATCATTTGGGACCGGTTACTAATTTTTTGAAGGACCAGATTTAATACCTTCGCAATAGAATACAAAATTAAGGACCATAATATAATCTCGTGCTAATACATATACTTTTAGAGACGAGATTATTAACTCGTCCCTAAATGTTGGTCGCAAATAACCCTTTTTCTTGTAGTGGCATTTGCGACACATATGTCGCATTTGCGACTTCTGGGGGCCTTCGCAATTCCAGCCAAAGCTTTGCATATTCGAGGATGGCCTTCCCGGGCCTTCTTAGCATTTGCGATACTATTTTCGCATTTCCCAGGCCTGCACCCTTCGCATTTATGAAGCCTGAACTCGCATTTGCGAGATCAAAGGCATGTGCAAAACACAAGATACACCAGCTATGTTTATTAAGTCTAAATCACTTTGTGGCCTATCCAAAACTCACCCGAGCCCTCGGGGCTCCAACCCAAACATGCACGCAAGTCTAAAAATATCGCACGGACTAGCTCGTGCGATTAAATCACAAGAATAACATCTAAAACTACGAATTTAGCCTCAAAACTCATGATTTTCTCAAGAGCACTTCAATTTCGCTATTTCTCAACTAGACGTCCGAATCACGTCCAATCAACTCTGATTCTCACCAAATTTCACAGATAGAACTTAAATATCATAAAAAACTTGTGTCGGGCCCCGGAACCAAAATACGCGCCCGGTACCATTGATTTCACACAGTAGTTCATTTCTTTATTTTCTTAATAATCCAGCAAAACAATTTTCTTCAAGAATTAATTTCTAAGGCTAGGGACCTCGGAATTCAATTCTAGGCATACGCCCAAGTCCCATATTTTACTGCGGACCTCCTGGGATGGTCGGAACACAGATCCGGGTCTGTTTACTCAAAATGTTGACCAAAGTCATCTCAAATAAAATTTAAACTCTAAAAATTATTACTTCTCATATTTTCACATAAAAGCTTTTCGGTTCAGGCTCAGACTGCGCACGCAAATTGATGTAATTAAAATTATTCTTTTTAAGGATAATGAACCTAGAATGAAGTCTTAATTCAAAATATAACCCTTTGGGTCATCACAAGTTGTATCAATGCAACATAGATTTAGGGTTGGCATATGACTTTCTCAGAGAGACTCACTTTCTCAAATTAAGCTAAATGTGACTCAAAATTGAATAGAACATTTTAATAAATATTATCAAGGTGATTTGCAGGTGAAGTGTTCACCCTAATGCAATAAATTGGATGGTATATTATGTTTAGACATAAGATTAGCAGTTTTGAAGTGCTGTGAATTTTGGGGAAAAAAGGCCAAGAGGGCCATAGAGGAGTGAGCCAATTGATCAAATAAGTTTCCAGGTGTTACGTGTTGTATGAGGTAGACCATGGAATAAGAAGATATATCCTAAAGAGGAAGATAACAACAAAAACAACAACAACCTAGTAAAATCCCGGAAGTAAGGTGTCTGGGGAGGGTAGTGTGTACGCAAACCTTATCCCTACCCCCATGGAGTAAAGAGACTATTTTCGATAGACCCTCAGCTCAAGAAAATAAAAAATACAAAGGATAAAATATATCAATATCATCAATAGAAACCATAGAAATAATAAAGCATTATAAGAAACCAAAAAATAGTTGTAACACAATACAATAACTAGTAAAGAAACATGGGAGAATAGTGAGAAAACAACATAAACTACTAGAAATCCAAGAAAAACCCTATCAGTCTATCCTCACACCCGGAACAAAGTAGAAAAATTCTCAACTACCTCCTAACCTACAACCTTAATGCTCGATATCCACACCTTCTTATCGAGGGCCATGTCCTCGGAAATCTGATGTCACGTCATGCCCTTCCTGATCACCTCTCCCTAATACTTCATAGGTCGCCCTCTACCTCTTCTCATTCCCTCCAAAGCCAACCACTCATACCTTCTTACCGGGGCATCAGGGTTTCTCCTTCGCACATTCCTAAACCATTTGAGTCTCGGTTCCCGCATCTTGCCATCCATAGGAGCAACACCCACCTTTTCCCGAATATCTTCATGCCTAATCTTATCCATCCTAGAAGAAAAATAAGCCACTAGATGAGATCTTGACTAACTAATAGTATTAAGATATGTGAGTAATGAACTGGGAATGGGTTCATCTACAAAGTATGGAATTAAGGAAGTCTTGAATATTATGGAGGGATTGAATGCGGGGGGAAAGTATATTTAAAGAGAGGTTGATGGTACTAGGATAAATATGGACAAGTGGTTAGTACTCGGAAAAAACCAATATACGAGGTAAGTATCAAAGTAAATGGATATGGATGCATGAAAGAAATATCTCCTTACAAGAATAGTGATTGATTACTAGGTTACTGAAGTGAAACATATGCAATTAAGGAACAAAGAAGGGTAAAGAACAATCTCAATCCTTTCAAAGGTGAATCGTGATAAGTAAGAATCGGTATAAGATTGGCCCAACAAGAAAAGACCTCATCCATACGAGAAACAAATAGATAGTAAGTCTATATAATTGCAATGTATATGGTGTCAGGACCATAGACTCATACTAGGGAATGAAGTTACATCCTCTTTTAAGGATGAAGGCCAAAACCATTTATCGTTGGCTAGCAAACAATCATCGAAGTATACGATAGGTCCATGTATGTACACAAATATTAAAGGTGCTTGAATATTGTGGCTTAAATACAAAAAGTAATATAAAGGCACCATGGAAGTTGTAGTAGATAAGAGTGTATCAAGGGATTAACAGGGCGAGATGAGAGATGTCGCAGAAAAATGAATACCGTAAGCGCACATATAGTGCAATACAAAGGGATGAAGTTCTAAAGTGTTAATAGATCAGAGGCTAAAATAGTAGTCGAGTATTGTTAGCCAAAGAGCTAGAGAAGAGTACGCTAGAGCGCCTAAGCTATTGGATGTCGTATCCCTCACATGTGCCTATCGTACAAAGGATTACGTGATAAACTTAAGAATGGTGCCAATAAGTGAGGCATGACATATGTTAAATTGCAGTAATCTTAAGGAGGGTAGAAGAGCACCACTATGTCTTGGGTAAAATCAAGAAATTAAAAAATATGAGAAGATGAAGAAAAAACATAGATGTTCTAGAGTTTATGTTGCACCGCTTGTCACAAGTCATATTAAGGTGGATAATAGCACATTCGTAGAACAAGTAACTCACGAAGTTAGATATTGTCACTGTAACGACCCGGTCGGTCGTTCTGTAGAATTTGCACCGCTATTCCTATTTCTTCCTTGTTACACATTGTTTAGTTGTTTATGATGTGTTGGAGTCGGGTGGTTCGGGTTCGGAGTGGTTGTAATGAGAATTGAGACACTTAGTCTCTTAAAGTAGCCTTATAGTTGGAAAGGTTAATTGAGGTTGACTTATTGGTAAACGGCCTCGGAATGTGGATTTTATGGCTCGGATAGCTTAGTTAGGTGATTTGGTACTTAGGAGTGTGTTCGAAATGTAATTTCGATGTCCGGTGTAGAATAAGGCTTGAATTGGCGAAAGTTAATTATTGGTGATTTTCGGTCGGCAGTGGAAAATAGACTATCAGGATCGGAATGGAATTCTGGAAGTTGGAATAGGTTCATAATGTCATTTTGTTTATGTGTGCAAAACTTCAGGTCAATCGGATATGTTTTGGATAGTTTCGGCATCGTTGGTAAAATTTAGAAATTTCAAAGTTCATAGGCTTGAATTCGAGGTGATTTTGGTGTTTTGATGTTGTTTTTCGTGTTTCGAAGACTCGACTAAGTTCGAATGATGTTATAGGATATGTTGGTAGGTTTGGTTGAGGTCCCGGGGGCCTCGGGGTTAATTTCAGATGGTTAACGGACATTTTCGGGCCTTAGAGGAAAGCTATTTTTCTGGTGTTTCTGCAGAAAGATTTTACCCTATGCGTTCACGGAGGGGGGCTCGCGTTCGCATAGGGGAAGTTGGGAGCTAGGGAATTTCTTCTCTGCATTCGCGGAGGAAATATGCTCCTATTTAGGCGACTATTGAGTTGAGAAACTGCTTTTAAAGCATATGTTAAATAATATTACCATGTTTTGATATATTTGGGCTGTAATCCATGTTTGGGGCCTAGTGCCGATCTTTTTAACCCCTTGGGGGCTATTTTCTGATATTCCCACTATTTTGATCGTGATTTTACACTCAGTCCTTCTTGTTAAATCGTTGACACTCAGATTTGTTGAAATTGTTATTTCTTAAAATGAAATATTGTTTTGGGTCGAGAACCCCGTTTATTTAAGGCCCGAGTGGCATGTTGAGAGTGTCTGACTGAGTGAGGCCGAGGGCCAATATTGTGAGGATATTTATGATATGAGTGAGGCCGAGAGCCTGAGTGATTGATGCCATGATTTGGCTTGTTTATAGCGCTTGGGCTGTAGGAGCCCCTCCGGAGTCCGTACACACCCCCTAGTGAGCGCATGTACCTACTGAGTGCGAGTGCCGAGTGACGAGTGATTGGAAGGTATGAGTGACTGTGAGGTGCTGAATGACTGTTACTGAGTGACTTATTATGTGTGATGATCTGGCCCGAGGGGCAGTTTATAATGATATTTTGCTGAGTTTTGATTATGATTCACTTCATTTTTCATAATGAGATTTTTGGGAAGTTTTACTGAGAAACATTTGAAAATATACTTGTTCAAAGGATTATTACGGAAATTGGTTTTCATACATATGTACTAGATGTATACTTTATATTGGCTCGGTATTTTACCATTTGTGGATTGGTGTTTTGTATTGTGTGTTTCCTATCTTCAGACTTGATTTATTTTCATTACTACTGAGTTGGCGTACTTATCATTACTCCCTCCACCTCCGTGTGCAGATCCAGGTAATGGTTCTGAGCAGTAGCCATCTGAGTTCATCGGCAGCATTTGGGATTTCGAGGTTGTTGTCTAGCGTCCACAGCTTCTCCATTTCCCTTCCTTCATTAGTATTAGTATTTTATTTCGAGACATTATTTATGACATTAGCAGTGTTAGTTTTATTCTTAGATGCTCGTGATCATTTGACTCCAGTTCTGGGGGATTTGTTTAGATTGTCAGGTCATATTATGCTTGCTTAAAGACTTAGAGGAATTTTTATACTTATTATGCTTGTTATTAATGATTGAGAAATTATATTAAAATAAATATGTAGTTATGTGATGGTTGGCTAGCCTAGTTCCACGATAGGCGCCATCACGACCTGTTAGGATTTGGGGTCGTGACAAGTTGGTATCAGAGCTCTAGGTTACATAGGACTCAACGGTCATAAGCAGGTTTAGTAGAGTCTTGCGGATCGGTATGAAGACGTCTGTACTTATCTTCGAAAGGCTGCCGAACCCTTTGGAAACATCCCACATTCTTGAATTCTTCTCGTGCGAATCCATTTTATTCAGCCAAAAGCGTAACTCTTTGAATTCCTTCCATGTATTCGAATGCGCACGTGAGCGCTTAGTATCAGTTGTGCATCAGTGGCTTATGACTTCCATGGATGATATGTGATTTTTAGCATGTTGATAATGGGCCAGTCGGAGAACTTGAGGTCGGATTTTGTCTGTGGCTGGAGTGCTGAGATTTCATTTGTATGAGCACATGTGTTTGGGGGATTTATATGTCCGTTTGTGCCCTTACTGATGGGACTTTGTGACTAGAGGACTACATGGTGAGTGTGATCTAATGGTTAGGTGTGTTCAGGTTGTTTGATTGTGACAAAAGGAATTGGCGAGAAATGTAGAAAGAACCATTGAGTATTTAACTTCTGTCTGGAGCTGGAAAATTGCCTCGAGTTGTGAGAGTATTTGAGGACCTCTCGTGTTGTCTAGATGTGGAGTAAAGCGGAGCCTTCTGTTGTGTTATGAGTTCCTGATGGTGTCTTTGGGCCGACCAATGCCCATTCAACGTTCATATATTTGATTAATGGTGTATTCCATCCGTATTAGCACTCCTTTGTCATTGTATTTATTGATGGCATCCTGGCATACTCTCGTAGCCAGGGGTAGCATACTCAGCATGTGAGGATGACATTACAAGGATCCAGGGAGGAGAATCTCTAAGCAAAGTTCTCCAAGTGTAAATTTTGGCTCAGTTCAGTAGCATTCTTGGGACACGTGGTGTCTAGTGAAGGTATCCATGTGGTTAGACGTGTGTGGGTAGAGCTTCCAGAAGCTCAAGATTTCCTTGACCACAGCTTCAGTGTTAGTATCTCCATTAGCTTCAGGTTCTTATACCGCTTATTGTGATGTCCTGAGGGCAGGCATTAGTTGTGTTCTAATGTATGAGGGTAAAGTGATTGCGTAATAGCCATGATCTTCGGGAGTGTATAGAGAGATATCAATGAGGCTAAGCAGACAGGGGTATCTCATGCGGGTTGTCTTGAGGTGTGTGATCCTTATGTCTATATGTAGTAAGTTCTCTCTACCAGTAAATGATATATGTTGTTTTTTGAATTTAGAGCGCTTGTGGGAGTTGGCATGACCATTACAATGGTGGATGCGAGATTTGCATACGATTTGAGGGTTAGATGTTTAGGGTCATATGAGCTTAGGAAGGATTTAGTTGAATCTCACCACAGTATGGTGGGAGGGATAGCGTATGGGCATCGTGAGTTATTGTTTGTCTTGACATTTGCCTTTGAGCCAAGTGGTGGAGTCCGTTAATGATAAGTTGATTGCATGATTATGTGTTGTAGTGGTAGTATCGAGGTATATTGGTGAACCGGATATGACCTGCAGAGGTGGAGTTTGGGAATGACTCGAGTAATGGAAAATTCTTCGATACAGGTTGTAATGTACTTTATGGGTAATGGAATTTATTGAATGATTGAGTTGTACTTGAAAGTGTAGTGTGTGCAGTATATGAGTTTGCTTGTTGCTTCAATGTGCGGATTACTTTCCTAGTATGTGGTTTGCAAGCGGGGCCAAGTCATTCTGTTTACTTGGTTAGAGTAATTGAGATTTGCGTAGAGTGGAAGACTCTCAAGAATGGTTTTGAATGAATCAAGGTTATACGTAACGACTGGGAATTCTTCAAGAGGTGTGTTTGGTTAGGAACTGAGATTTACGTTGGAGGGTGTCAATACTTGTGGCATTTCTACCTTATCATGGATTTTACACATCAGTATCAGGAAAGTGAAGGTGATGACTTTAAATTCGCAGGAAGTCTCTTCATGGTAAGTATTTCTAATATGGTGCTTTTAGGGGTATTTGAGAGAGCATTCATCGGCTTATGAGTCTTAGATGGTGTATTTTATGCTCGGTTTCCGTGTGGTGAGTCTGGATTGAGAATTGCGGTATTAAGGCAAGAAGAAGTATCAATTCGAAGGTAAGTCATAAGGAACTTGGATAAATAGGACAGCTTAGTAGTAGGTCGGATCGGCATGATAAGGGATATGATTAGTTCTGTGGGTGTATGAGGTAATGAGTTGGTACAGATGTTTCTTAGCAATTCTCTTGGGATTTTGTTGCATGCGTGGCTCAGTTGAGTTAGAAATATTCAGTCTTGACGATTTGGTGTTGTACAAATGGGATTTGGAGAGTTCTTGATGGTTTCTACCACAGTTAGAGAAGTATATTTTCTACTGGCGTGAGGGCCATGTGATATATAGTGATTTTGCTTCTCAATGGGATCAATGGAAAGTTCTTGGCTAGTTGAGTACGTAGTTGTCTGTGTCTCGGAAGGGAGCATGAAGTTCTCATATTTATCATAAGATTGCATGGCTTATGCGGTATCTTGTGTATAGTGGAGATTGGCATATGTGAGGTCACGGTTCAGTTCTGGAAGGAAGGGCAGCACTGGCTATTTCAGATGACTAGGTAAAGGATACCACTATTGGGTGGCTTGATAAGGTTATACATTCATAAAGGGCAATGTGTTTGTGTTAAGGGTGCTTCATTGAAATTACGACGCTCTCTTGTTGGATCGACTGCAGATATTCAAGGTTGCTTGGTGACACAAAGGAATTATGGGGGTATCCCTCGCGGAATGATTGAGTATTAGAGGCATATTATATATTCAAGTGGTGGAGTTGGGATCGGATATGGTAAATTGGTGCGCTTCATGGACTTTGAGACTAAGAGTTCTAATAAACAGATTATTTTGTGGGTGTGGACTATGAAGATGCGAGCAAGGCTAGTCAGGTGTTAGTATATGCCATGATTCAGTCATTATAAATCTTCGGAGAGTTATCTACCTGTCGCTGGCGACCAGAGTTGACTTAGAGTTATTGGTAGGCCAGTATGGGTGTGTGTTTTGCACCGAGTCGGAATTGTTGACTCCGAATTGCTATTGTTGAGGTATGTGCCATTCGATTGTCATTGAACTTATTCGTGTTTTGGAGTGATCTATTAGTTACCTTAAGGTGTTTCGAGGAGCTGTTATCATTGGTTATATGTGCATAGGGTGCGGTTTTATTGGGGCTTTATAGCGAGATTTGAGTAAGGTAAGTAATTGGGTGTTACAGGATTGAGACGTATTGGTTATGTTCTTTCTGGTTCGGGTGGCATGGTATCGTCCGTTTTCCCCGTGGTTATGGCAATGCACTTTGAGTACTTGATGTCGAATTTCTCATGGTTATTGATTTTGAGCAAGGTGGCTTGAAGTATTTCATGTGAACCAGCGCTTAAATGGGATCACGCATTGTAGCGGAGTTATGTAGAGGTATGCTCCTTGGTGTCAGATTCGTGTGTTATGGTTTTACGATGTGTGACATGCTTTTTGCATGATGAGGTAATGGTAAGTGTTAGTGGCAAGATAGTCCTCTCATGTGAGTCTTCTTTATTTTATGAATTGAGCTCTTGGGATGTTGTTATTGAGTGCACGAGTTGCACAAGTGATGGCTCTGGATGGTATTGATGTTGATCGGACGAATGGTTGCTAGTTTCTACGTCTTTCTTTCATCATCGGTACCATATGAAAGTGTTAAAACGAGGCTTTGTTTGATAAGAGGTTATTTACCGGTATTGGGTTGTTCTGAGCCGCTATTGTGATTAGGAGTTATCGCTATGGGTGGTTGAGTTATGCGGTATGTTATGTGATTTCATCTTGGGTTCGGATATGGATTGATACATCGTGTTCATACTTGTTCAGTTCATAGTTGTGGGATTTTGATCTTGTAAATGGATTCAGAAGTGGAAATTTAGTTCTAAGGTTTACGGGTGAAGATTGGATTACGAAATTTCATCTGTGTGGTGCTATTGGACCTACATGGGGCAGGGTGACAGGGTATCACCTCTGAATATGTGTAGGGTGGGTTATACGGCAATTTGGGTGGTGGTTGGAACAACTCTAGGCATGTTCGAGGACGAACGTATGTTAAAGTGGGGGAGAATGTAACGACCCGGTCGGTCGTTCCATAGAATTTGCACCGCTATTCCTGTTTCTTCCTTGTTATGCATTGTTTAGTTGTTTATGATGTGTTGGAGTCGGGTGGTTCGGGTTCGGAGTGGTTGTAATAAGAATTGAGACACTTAGTCTCTTAAAGTAGCCTTATAGTTGCAAAAGTCAACTGATTGTTGACTTATTGGTAAACGGCCTCAGAATGTGTATTTTACGGCTCGGATAGCATCTTTAGGTGATTTGGCACTTAGGAGTGTGTTCGGAATGTAATTTCGATGTCCGGTGTAGAATTAGGCTTGAATTGGCGAAAGTTAGCTTTTTACGATTTCCGGTCGGCAGTGGAAATAGGCTATAAGGGTCGGACTGGAATTCCGGAAGTTGGAAAAGGTTCATAATGTCATTTTGGTTATGTATGCAAATATTTAGGTCAATCAGATGTGTTTTGGATAGTTTCGGCATCGTTGGTGGAATTTAGAAATTTCAAAGTTCATAGGCTTGAATTCGAGGTGATTTTGGTGTTTTGATGTTGTTTTTGGTGTTTCGAAGGCTCGACTAAGTTCGAATGATATTATGGGATATGTTGGTAGGTTTATTGAGGTCCCGGGGGCTTCGAGGTTGATTTCGGATGGTTAACGGATATTTTCAGGCCTTAGAGGAAGGCTGTTTTTCTGGTGTTTCTACGGAAGGATTTTACCCTACGCGTTCGCGGAGGGGGCTTGCGTTCGCATAGGGGAAGTTGGGAGCTGGGGAATTTCTTCTGTGCGTTCGCGGTTAAGGGGTGCGAACGCGTAGGCTTGAGCGGGTTGTTCATCGCGAACGCGGGTAAGGAGGTGCGTTCGCGTAGGGTTAGAGCCATCTGAGGGACCCCAGGCCATTTGGTCTATGCGTTCGCAGGCATGTGATCGCGATCGCGAAGAGGAAAATTGGGGCCAGTTGGAAATGCTCTAGGCGAACGCGTCGTGCTTATGCGTTCGCGAAGAGTAAAAACCTGGGCAGTATAAATATAACCCATTCGTGACCTTTGCCCACTTTTCACCATTTTTGAACGGGAATAGAGCTTTTGGAGAGATTTTGAAGAGGGAAAATGATTGTTCTTCATTGAGGTAAGTATTTTGGACCCCATAACTCGATTATATATGATTAAGGACTAAATTAACATTGTTGAATTGGGGAAAATCAGTAGAAAAATGTGAAATTAGGGCTTGAGATTTATTAGACCTTTTACGGATGATTTGAGGGGTCAAACGGACTCCGATTTCAGAGTTCTTTATATGTACGGACTCGTGAGATGATGAGGATCATTTTGGTAAAGAGTTTATCGAGTTCTGAGATGCGAGCCCGGGGCTCGGGTTTTGTGCTAAAATTGATATTTTTCAATTGGAATCCATTCCCTTAGCATAATTTGATATGAAAATTCTGAACTTGGTAGATTTGGAGCACTCGGAAGTTGATTTGATAGGCAAGCGTATTGCAGAGTTGCTTTTCAGGCTAATTTGAGGTAAGTAATGTCTTTAAATTCTGTCCTGAGGGTTTGAAACCCCGGACTTCACATCCTTTCACGGTTTTGGAATGACGCACACACTGGATGACGAGTGTGGGGCGTGCACGAATTGGAAATTAGGAAATATGTTCCTTTTTAGGCAAATATTGAGTTGCAAAACTACTTTTAAAGCATATGTTAAATAATATTACCATGTTTTGATATATTTGGGTTGTAAGCCATGTTTGGGGCCTAGTGTCGATCTGTTTTAACCCCTTGGGGGATATTTTCTGATATTCCCACTATTTTGATCGTGATTTTACACTCAGTGCTTCTTGTTAAATTGTTGACACTCAGATTTGTTGAAATTGTTATTTCTTGAAATGAAATACTATTTTGGGTCGAGAACCCCGTTTATTTATGGCCCGAGTGGCATGTTTAGAGTGTCTGACTGAGTTAGGCTGAGGGCCAATATTGTGAGTATATTTATGATATGAGAGAGGCCGAGAGCCTGAGTGATTGATGTCATGATTTGGCTTGTTTATAGCGCTTGGGCTGTAGGATCCCCTCCGGAGTTTGTACACACCTCTAGTGAGCGCAGGTACCTATTGAGTGCGAGTGTCGAGTGACGAGTGATTGGGAGGTATGAGTGACTGTGAGGTGCTGAGTGACTGTTACTGAGTGATGGTGAGGTGCTCAGTGACTGATTATGAGTGATGATCTGGCCCAAGGGGCAGTTTATAATGATATTTTGCTGAGTTTTGATTATGATTCATTTCATTTTTAAAACTAAGAGTTTTGGGAAGTTTTACTGAGAAACATTTGAAAATATACGTGTTCAAAGGATTTTTACAGAAACTGATTTTCACACATATGTACTAGATGTATACTTTATATTGGCTCGGTATTTTACCATTTGTGGATTGGTGTTTTGTGATGTCTGTTTCCTATCTTCAGATTTGATTTATTTTATTTACTACTGCGTTGGCGTACTCATCATTACTCCCTGCACCTCTGTGTGCAGATCCAGGTACTGGTTCTGAGCGGTAGCCATATGAATTCGTTCATCGGCAACATTTGGGATTTCGAGATAGCTGTCAGCGTCCGCAGCTTCTCCATTTCCCTTCCTTCATTAGTATTAGTATTTTATTCTGAGACATTGTTTATGACATTAGCAGTGTTAGTTTTATTCTTAGATGCTCGTGATCAGTTGACTCCAGCTCTGGGGGATTTGTTTAGACTGTCATATTATATTATGCTTGCTTAAAGACTTAGAGGAATATTTATACTTATTATGTCGATTATTAATTATTTGAGAAATTAAATTAAAATAAATATGTAGTTATGTGATGGTTGGCTAGCCTAGTTCCACGATAGGCTCCATCACGACCTGTTAGGATTTGGGGTCGTGGCAGTCACAAGTTCAGAAGTAGTTCTATTTGTAACAATCAAGTTGGAAGAAGGCCGAGTCTTCGAATTGATATAGGAACCTGGTAAGATAGGTGGTGCCCTAAAACCCAAAATGGATAAAAGGAATGTTAGATATAAATGATTAGAGGGAACCAACAGTCTTATGTGAATGAATAACGTCTTGAAATTGAGGTTGCAGAAAAGATGGTACATTTTAAAGGCATGGTCAGTAAGATATATATATATATATATATATATATATATATATATATATATATATATATATATATATAG
>ML244006.1:0-29337 GCA_005239495.1 Nicotiana undulata | reverse complement strand
CCACTCATTTCAAGTCCGTTTTACACCAATTTTCACAGATGAGTCACGTAACATATAATAAACATGTTCCGGGCTCCGGAACCATAATGCGGCCCGGCAACACGGTTTTCACATAATTATTCATTTTAAAAATCCTTTATTATTTTCAGAAAACAATTTTCTTTAAAAATTCATTTCTCGGGCTTGGGACCTCGGAATTCAATTCCGGGCATATGCCCGAGTCCCATATTTTCCTACGGACCCTCCGGGACCATCCAATCACGGGTCCGGGTCCGTTTACCAGAAATGTTGACCAAAGTCAACTATATTCATTCATTAATTATCAAAACTCAATTTTCATCAACTTTTCACATAATAGCTTCCCGGCTACACGCCCGGACTGCGCACGCATAACGAGGTGAGACTAACGGAGGCTTTCGAAGTCTCGGAACACAGATAAGGCTTAAATTACATAAGATGACCCTTTGGGTCATCACAAAAAATTATTATTTCTTATATTTTAACATAAAAGCTTTTCGGTTTCACGCCCGGACTGCGCACGCAAATTGAGGTAGTTAAAATTAATCTTTTATGGCTAAGAAGCCTAGAACGGAGTCTAAATTCATAAAATGACCCCTTGGGTCATCACAAAACAATTCAATTCCAATGCTCAATTATAGACTTTCTAACATTCTTCCCAAAAATCTAAAAATTGATCCCGGGCCCGCTTGGTCAAAACACGAAGTTCGGACCAAAACCATATCGCGCATTCACCCACGAGCCCGAATATGTAATTTGTTTTGAAATTCGACCCCAAAACGAGGTCAAATTCCCAATTAATCAAAAAGCCCTAACTCTACCCTAATCCCTAATTTCCTACCCTTAATCTCATGTTTTAGGCTTAGAAATCTAATGGGTGTTGATAAAAATAAAAGAAAACGAGTTTAGGATTACATACCTATGAAGTTATGGTGAAGTTTCCCTTCAAAAATCGTCCAAGGAGGTGTGGTGAAGAAGAAGTTATGAAAATTGGGTAAAATCCCGTAAGTATTCTGTTTTTGGACTAAAATAATAACTAGGCCAATTTAAACCTATGCAATCGCAAGTGAAGGTATGCGATCGCATAGTTGACAGACTCCAAGCTCCGCGATCGCGGCTGAAGGAATGCGATCGCATAGTGCAAGCCTACCCAGCCCCCCAGCCATCCTACTCCTCTATGCGATCGCAACTACTACTATGCGATCGCATAACGCTACAGATTCCTCTCTCAACACTGTGCTATGCGATCGCGAAGGATCCTATGCGATCGCATAGTACTCAACACCAGACACCAGAAAATGACTAAAACACCAAATTTTCTAAGTCTAAATCACCCCGACGCCTATCCGAAACTTACCCGAGCCCTCGAGGCTCCAACCCAATTATGCATACAACCTCAAAAATACCCTACGGACTTATTCGTGTAATCAACTCACCAAAACAACATTATAAACATCGAATTAGACCCCAAAATCAATAAAATTTCTCTAAAACTTCTAAAACTTCAAAATTTGCATTTATGGTCCGAATTACGTCAAATGAACTCCGTTTCTTACCAAACTTTACAGACATGACATATATATATATATATATATATATATATATATATATATTTTTTTTTTTTTTTAACCTGTACCGAGTTTCGAAACTAAAATACGGGCCCGATACCACAGATTCCACATATAATTACACTTTCAAAAACCTTTTTTATTTTCAGAAAATAATTTCTTTCGAAAATTCATTTCTCGGACTTGGGACCTCGAAATTCGATTCCGGGCATACGCCCAAGTCCTATATTTTCCTACGAACCCTCCGGGACCGTCAAACCACGGATCCGGGTCCGTTTACCAAAAATGTTGATCAAAATCAACTTTATTCAAATTTCAACTACAAAATTACCAATTTCTTCAGTTTTTCACATAACGGCTTTCCGGCTACATGCCCGGGCTATTCATGCAAATAGAGGTGAGATAGAAGGAGGTTTTCACGATCTCGGAACACAGAATTACTAAAAATACATGGGATGACCTTTTGGGTCATCACNATTTCCTTTTTGTCTGAAACCTTGGCATATATCTAAACTGTACTCCTCCCGTGGAGAGCTAATGAAAAAGAAAAAACAAAAAGATGATTTTTGTTTTTTAACAGTTTGGGGAATGGAAGCTGAACTTCCCTTTGGTTGGTTCTCCCCGAAAACGCCCTTCCTTTTTTGAGCCCATTTTTAAGGAACTCGAAAAAAAATTAGAAAATTCAAAAAGAAATATTTTATAACTCCAGTTTTAAAAGGAAAAATAAAATTATTTCGAAGAGTTACAAAAGAAACCAAAAAATGGCTTATCAAAAGTAGTCTATTTATAAAAAAAATGAAAAAAAAACCTTTCAAAAATAAATCCAATTGTATTATTTAGATTCAAAGAAATAGATGAATCGAATGAAACGAAAAAAGAAAAAGATTCTCTAATTAGTAATCAGATAATTAACGAATCATTTAGTCAAATTGAATCTGGAAATTAGCCAAATTCTTCACTGATAGAAAGCAAAATGAAGGATTTGACTGATAGAACAAGTACAATCAAAAATCAAATAGAAAGAATTACAAAAGAGAAAAAAAAAAGTAACTCCAAAAATAGACATTAGTCTTAATAAAACAAATAATATTAAAAAATTCGAATCGCCAAAAAATATTTTCTGAATCTTAAAAAGAAGAAATACTCGATTAATATGGAAATTCCATTATTTTCTAAAATTATTCATTCAAAGATTATACATCGATCTATTTTTATCTATCATTAATATTCCCAGAATTAATACATAACGCTTTCGTGAATCAACAAACAAATTGATTGATAAATTCATTTCCAATAATGAAATAAATCAAGAAAAAATTAATAATAAAAAAATTTCACTTTGTTTCGACTATAAAAAAGTCACTTTATAATATTAGTAAGAAAATTCACATATATATTTTTTTTNAAAAATTCACTTTATTTCGACTATAAAAAAGCCACTTTATAATATTAGTAAGAAAAATTCACATATTTTTTTTGATTTATCCTACTTGTCACAAGCATATGTATTTTACAAATTATCACAAACCCAAGTTATTAATTTGTCTAAATTAAGATCTGTTCTTCAATATAACAGAGCGTCTTTTTTCCTTAAGACTAAAATAAAGGACTATTTTAGAACACTAGGAATATTTCATTCTGAATTAAAACATAAGAAACTTAAGAGTTATAGAATCAATCAATGGAAAAACTGGTTAAGACGGCATTATCAATACGATTTATCTCAGATTAGATGGTCTATATTAATGCCACAAAAATGGCAAAATAGGGTTAATCAAAGTTGTGTGGCTCAAAATCAAAATTTAAACAAATGAAATTCATATGAAAAAGACCAATTAATTCATTACAAAAAAGAAAATGATTCTGCACTCTATCCATTAGCAAACCAAAAAGATAATTTTCAAAAATGTTATAGATATGATCTTTTAGCATATAAACCGATTATTTATGAAAATAAAAATGACTCTTTTATTTCTAGATTACCCTTTTAAGTAAATAAGAACCTCGAAATTTCTTCTAATTCCAACACGTCCAAACACAACTTTTTTGATATGCTTGGCAATCTTCATATCAATAATTAGCTAAGAAAAGACAATATTCTATATATAGAAAGAAATCTCGATAGAAAATATTTTGATTGAAAAATTATCCATTTTTCTCTTAGACAAAAAGAAGATATTGAGGCTTGGGTTAAGATCTATACAAACAATAATCCAAATATTAAAATTGGTATTAATAATTATCAAATAATTGATAAAATTGAGGAAAAAAGCCTTTTTTTATCTTACGATTCATCAAAATCCAGAAAATAATCAAAAAAATTTGAAAAAAGACTTTTTTGATTGGATGGGAATGAATGAAAAAAATATTAAATCGTCCCATATTGAATCTGGAATTTTGGTTCTTCCCAGAATTTGTACTATTTTATAATGTATATAAAATAAAATNTAAGATCGATACCAACAGTAATCCAAATACTAAAATTGGTATTAATAATTATCAAATAATTGATAAAATTGAGAAAAAAGGCCTTTTTTATCTTACGATTCATCAAAATCCAGAAAACAATCAAAAAAATTCGAAAAAAGACTTTTTTGATTGGATGGGAATGAATGAAAAAATATTAAATCGTCCCATATTGAATCTGGAATTTTGGTTCTTCCCAGAATTTGTACCACTTTATAATGTATATAAAATAAAACCGTGGATTATACCAAGCAATTACTTCTTTTAAATTTGAATACAAATGAAAATGTTAGCCAAAATAAAAACATCAATAAAAAATAAAAACAAAACTTTTTTCTACGATCAAGTAAAAAAAATAAAGAATCGAATTCAAGAAGCAAAAGAACCCGCAAGTCAAGGTGAAAAAGAGCGTGGATCAGTACAGAAAACAAAGAAAATATGGGCCCTATTCTCTCAAAACATCAAAACGCTCTTAAAAAAGATTAAGCGGAATCAGACACAAAAAAGGGTAAAAAGAAAAAACAATACAAAAGCAACACGAAAGCAGAACTAGATTTGTTCTTGAAACGTTATTTGCCTTTTCAATTGAGATGGAACGATGCTTTGAATCAAAGAATGATCGAGAATATCAAGGTATATTGTCTCCTGCTTCGACTGATAAATCCAAGCAAAATTGCTATATCATCAATTCAAAGGAAAGAAATGAGTTTGGATATAATGCTGATTCAGAAGAATCTAACTCTTACATAATTGATGAAGAAGGGGATATTGATTATCGAACCTATTCGGTTGTCTGTAAAAAACAATGGACAATTTATTGTGTATCAAACCATAGGTATTTTATTGGTTCATAAAAGTAAACACCAAATTAATCAAAGATACCCAGACTAATGATATGTTGATAAAAATCATTTTGATGAATTCATTCTGCAACCTCAAACTCAAAGAATAAATACAGACAAAAATCATTTTGATTTGCTTGTTCCTGAAAATATTTTATGGTCTAGACGTCGTAGAGAATTGAGAATTCGAAGTTTTTTTAATTCTTTGAATTGGAATGGCGTCGATAGAAATTCAGTATTTTGCAACGAAAACAATGTAAAAAACTGGAGTCAATTTTTGGATGAAAGGAAACCTCTTTATAAAGAGAAAAATGAATTAATTAAATTGAATTTTTTTCTTTGGCCTAATTATCAATTAGAAGATTTAGCTTGTATGAATCGTTATTTGTTTGATATCAATAATGGTAGTCGTTTCAGTAACTTAAGCATACATGTGTATCCACGATTGAAAATAAATTGATAGTACTATATACTCTGTCTCGTATAGAGTATCTGAAAGTAAACAAATGTACACATGCGTTTTCTTACATCTCATTTGAATCTAATTCGAGTAGACGACGCTAAATCAATAAGGTATCAATTAGATCTAGAAATGAATCAACGGAATCTTCTTCATTTTAGGATTTTAGGTTTAAATTAGTCGCTTTTCTGAATGAAAAAAAATGTACCTACCATCTTTTTGGATTCTTATCTGAATAAAATTTTGAATTTGATTAATTTATTGGAATTGATAAAATTAGGAGTTCAGAAACAAGTTAAGTCTATATACCACGTCCAAATTACTGGCATTATTATTACTGATCGATAAAATCCATATCTGTAAAATAAAGAAAGGGGAAATTCTTTTATGGTAATTTTTTTTGTCATTTCAGTTATTTCTCCNTTACTGATCGATAAAATCCATATCTGTAAAATAAAGAAAGGGGAAATTCTTTTATGGTAAAAAATTCTGTCATTTCAGTTATTTCTCAAGAAGAAAAGAGAGGGTCTGTTGAATTTCAAGTATTCAATTTCACTAATAAGATACGGAGACTTACTTCACATTTAGAATTGCACAAAAAAGACTATTTATCTCAGAGAGGTTTGAAGAAAATTTTGGGAAAACGTCAACGGCTGCTAGCTTATTTGTCAAAAAAAAAAAAAGAGTATNGAATTGCACAAAAAAGACTATTTATCTCAGAGAGGTTTGAAGAAAATTTTGGGAAAACGTCAACGGCTGCTAGCTTATTTGTCAAAAAAAAATAGAGTACGTTATAAAGAATTAATTAATCAGTTGGACATTCGAGAGACAAAAACTCGTTAATTTTATTTATTTGAAGAGTCATTTCATTTTCACTTATATGTTTCGATTAAATTTTGATGAACTTCTTTTCACTTTCAGCAATTCATGGAAGAATGAATCGGTAAAAAACTTATGACTGCACCAACTACAAGAAAAGACCTCATGATAGTCAATATGGGGCCTCAGCACCCATCAATGCACGGTGTTCTTCGACTCATCGTTACTCTAGATGGTGAAGATGTTCTCGACTGTGAATCAATATTGGGTTATTTACAGNCACGGTGTTCTTCGACTCATCGTTACTCTAGATGGTGAAGATGTTGTCGACTGCGAACCAATATTGGGTTATTTACATAGAGGGATGGAGAAAATTGCGGAAAACCGAACAATTATACAATATTTGCCTTATGTAACACGTTGGGATTATTTAGCTACTATGTTCACAGAAGCAATAACCATAAATGGACCCGAACAATTAGGCAATATTCAAGTACCTAAAAGGGCTAGCTATATCAGAGTCATTATGTTGGAGTTGAGTCGGATAGCTTCTCATTAGTTATGGCTAGGCCCTTTTATGGCGGATATTGGTGCGCAG
This sequence comes from Nicotiana undulata, assembly GCA_005239495.1. Lineage (NCBI taxonomy): Eukaryota > Viridiplantae > Streptophyta > Magnoliopsida > Solanales > Solanaceae > Nicotiana > Nicotiana undulata. The sequence continues at coordinate 22,566 of ML244006.1, read as the reverse complement.
ACCCCTTTCTTCTATATTTTTCGAAAAAGAGAATTGATATATGACCTCTTCGAAGTTGCCACCGGTGACTGCATCTTTGAATTGTATTCTTTTCTTATCTATTGAATAATATATATTTGCTATCTAAATTTAAAAAGAAAGATATCAAAAAATAAAATAATTCAACCAATAGATTATGCTATATATATTATTCTCTTATGAAAATTTAACTATAAAATAAAACTCATAATTCTAATCTGAAAAAAATGGAAAAAGAAAATTTGTTTTACGTATAACACAAAATAGCAACTATTAAAAATATAGGTTAATTTTTTTAAGAAATAATAAAAGACTTTTCTATTAAAGTATTTATATCTAAACACTTAAATTAAATATAAAAAAAATTAAAAAATGAAAAAAAAATAGGAAAATACAAGAATGTTGGTGTAGGGATTTGAACCTAGCACCTCAAACTAATTTGTAAACTATCCTTCAACCGCAACCATTTTTATGCATAACACAATCTTTTAATATGTTATACTTATAACGCTGTTAATTCATGCGCTATACTTGAATAGCGCGGTTTTAAACCGCGCTATACTTTAACGGCCAAAACACTGTTAAAGTATAGCATGGATAACTTCCGCGTTATATATAGAAATATTACTCTCTTTTTTTTACACACATTAAAGTAACTTTTGTCCGAAAAGACAACAATTAGGTTCGGACTCTTCCAAATACATGTTTTCTGGCTTACTGAATCATCAAATTTGTAGTGGCAGAGAAGATTGAATGTATATTGGCTGCGAAAACAAGACCTTGCAGTTGACACAGGATGCTTGGCATTTTAAAAGAAAGATCTCAAAAAATCTGTAGCATTAACTACAAAATATCAAAGAAATTAAGTAGGCGTTTGGACATAAATATTGTAATTTTTGAAAAAAAGTAGTAACAACAACAACAACAAGAATATACTCCGTATAATTCCACGGTGGGGTATGGGGTTTCGAAAAAAAAGAGTAGTATTTGAAGTTAAATTGAAAAATGGTAATTAGAATTTGAAATTATGTTTGACATGCATTTCACTTGAAAAAATAGTTACAGTTTTGTCAGTGGAGAAATGAAAATTTCTGAAAATTTTGAAACACTTTTTGGTTTTTAAAAAACTCATTTTCAAAAAAATTTCAAAGACTTGTAAAATTTTATGGACAAATACATTTTTGAAAAAAGGAAAAAGAAACTCATGGACAAACAAGGCCTAAAGCTTGAATTGGAAAATGTACTTCATATGACATAGTAGAATTTATTTTGTTCATATTTCAGAAAGAAGCTTGTGTACTGAATTCCTTTGGGCAATGATACAGAACAGCTGGAAATTCTCAGAACTTTCATATCTGATTTATCTTTAGCCATCTAAGGATGTATTCAACGGCTGTGATCATATCAAGTGGTCAAGTTTTCATATTTTCTCAACTGAGCTCTGCACAAAGCTGTAAGGAGATTTGAACTGAAACTAGAAATGGTAGCTAATTTGCAAGTAACTAAAAATTAAATGTGATCAAGACGTCATAAGATTCTCCAACAAAGACCCCCAAGTTGTGGTCTATAAAGTGTTACAGCCTTTTTTTTTATGATAACGATGTTTAGGCCAGCTTTTGCGCAGTTCCACTATTCTACTGCACCACCATTATGTCTATTATGGGAGCCGGTGATGCGCCCTGATCGGATGTGGAATGGTGTTGAGCCAGACTGCCGATCGACTCAAGGCATGGACCAGTGTGGACGGGGTTGGGGAGGGGGGCAAAGCCCGGGCTTTTGATGCGGTCGTGGAACATCGTCTCCTTGATTGCGGTAGGCAACGCTCACTCTCGGCCGGGCTCGAAGCAGAAGGTAGAACGTAATATCACTTGTTGGTTCAGCTCATCAAGCTATTACAAAAGAGTCCAGCTGAGACAAAGAAGAAGCCATTTTTACCGTATTTTTGCTTCCAGTCCGAATCCATCCTGAACCAAAGCGCGGGGCTAAGTGAGGGGCATAGCTATACAGTGTTCATACTCGAGTTGCTCAAAATCCAGTAGGAATAGTAGGATCTAGTAGGAGCATGTCTTGGAATGCAATGAGGGAGCATTCTTCGGGATTTGTCCGCTACGAACGCTCGCCTGTGAGCTCCCCATTTACATCCACTTCATAGAACAATCTTCACCAAAAATTATCAGCACCAGAATCATTTAACCAATGCACCTAAATTCTCATGCAAATGAATGAAACTACAATCATGTTTCACATGAATCTGCTGTAGCAAAAAACAGAACTGCTAATATTAACATTTCAGTATGCTAATAAGTTCAAGACAAACACCACAATTACACTTACAGATAAAAATTGGAGTGTATATCTAAGGATTAAGTCAAGATTGTAAGGACTTCAGACGACGGGTGGCGGATTCAATGCCACCGAGAGCTGCATTTTCGCGCTGATCAATTTCCTTGAGTACATCTTTAGCTGCCTCCACTTGGGTATGAAGGTTTTGCACCTTAAGGCTTGCAATCACATGGTCTGCGACGCATTTTTGTTTCTTATTTTTCAGTGCCTCTTCATTCTGTTTAAGAACATCCACCCATTGTTTTAGCCTACCAATCAGTTCCATTGCTTCCAACATTTGCCTTTCAAAAGTTTCCTTCTTTTTCATGATCAACACCATATCGTCTTGAATACGAAAGATCTCATCTTTATGACCCTTTGCACAACTTATAGCATCTTCATATCTTGTCTTCAGCTCTGGAAAAGATTGCATCTCTCTCTGTCTCTTTATTGTGAGCAAATCAAAGTGATATGCAATCAAATCCTTGACATCCTTGTAGAAAGAAGTATAATCCGCGTCAAGAATATCCAAGCTGAAGAAGGCATTATTTGCACACTTAACCATATCTTCAACATTTTTTATGCTTCCAGAGGTGAGTTGGAACACCAAAACAGACTTAACATTAGAGATTGTGGTCTTTACTTCTTCATGAATGTTGGAAGAATATTCATTCCAAAGACGCGGATTTGGGGGTGGATTCAGCATTAATAATGGATTCAGATTTATCTTTGTCTCTCTTCGTTCTTCATCTGTAATCAGTAGAGGCGCATCTATGCTCGAGCCCAATGGTAGCACAGGAAGCAGCGAAACTGCTGGAATTTCTTTCGTTGCCATCGATGGCGCTTCAACATCAACAACATCAAAATGATTTAGTTTAAGAAAGCAGGAAAAGTAACGAAAGACGTATGCTTAACAGTTACTAGAAGTAATTTTTAAGCTTTATAGTCGAAACTTAGTGAAAACTTACAGAATCTTTATAAGTTTAAAATGGTTCATGCTTTAAAGTTAGAACTTATAAAAACTTACTAAATCTTTAGTGACAGATACATGCTTTAAACTTAAATCTTACTGAGAAGTTATTAAGGTTTTAGTTTACAATGTGTATGTTTTACTTTAGATCTTATAACATACTAAATCTTTGGTTTTAGAAGATGTATACTTAAAAATTGGGAGAAATTCAAAAATAGCTAGATTACAAGTGGTCATTCAAAACTAGCATAATATACTGGAGTTTCAGCATAATATACTGAAGTTCCAATATAACATACCGGTCCAGCATAATATGCTTGAAGTTCATACACATGTACTCCAATCTCCAGTATGTTATGCTGGACAGGGGCGTATACACCTTGTCCTATGCGGTGTGATGGGACAACGCTTCGTAGAATTTTTTTACTAGTTATGTATTAGAAAAACAAAGATATTAGGGATAAATATAGAAAATGACATCGCTTACAACTACATGTTCATTTCTTCAAATTATGACACCAGTTATAAAAAATCCTGCGTACGCCACTGATGCTGGAACTTTTCGCGTGTTGGAGTTCCAGCATAATATGCTGGAAATTCATACAAAGGTGTACCAATCTCTAGTATATTATGTTGGATCGGTCTGTGTTGCAGCATAATAGTAGCTATTTTTCAGTCCGAAAACTGGATAGCCCGTGCTATTTCTACTTAAATTAGAACTTGATATATGCTTTAAAGTTTAAATTAAAGTTTGGTTTAGAAAATAGAGCTAACAGTGGGACTTACACTTCTGTGGATTCAAATATTTCATTCTCTCTTATTTCCCAGTTTTCCTTTTCATATCAACGCTTTATAATTGTAAGCTAGAACAAGAAGATATTGGACTTTTATCTTTTAGATAACAACAACAAGATAATACCTAGTTTAATCCTACATACTAGGGTTGAGGAAGGATAACGTGTACGGAGACCTCACCCCTACCTTGTGGACATACATAAGTTTCTAGTAGACTCTCGGCTCAAGAAAAACATAAGTACAACAGTAATGAAAAGAAAAACGATAAGATAGTATGATGACCGAAAACTTTTATCATTTAGATAGGATAAAAAAATTACTATAGTGTAATATTAACTCCCCCACCCCCAACCAAGAAGAAAAGAATAAAGAAAACAAACTGTGAACCAGAACAGAATGGAAACTAGTAGAAGTAGTAGTCAATGAGGCAAAAGTAGGCAATGAGGGAAGAGGAAGCTCACCTTCTGCTGAAACTGGTGTCGGTTTCCGAGGGCGAATTCGCCCTCGGATAACAGAAAAAGTTGTTTCACCTTGGCATTGATCATGCATATTGCATTTCTCACTCTGATCAGAAATTGGTGTTGAAGTAGTAGCAGCAACTGCAGTTGCAGTACCTTTGAAACAAGGAGGATTAATATTTCTAGGCACAGTCTTGGCCAAAGGTGTAGCAAAACCAGGTGGTAGTTCTGAATCAGAGTTTTTTCCCATCATTTTTTACTCCCCTAGATGCAAAGATTACTTAAAAGGGTTCTTTTTAAGCCAAAGAAAAGGACTGAAAATGAATTTTTTTCTTTTTGGTTGGTAGAAAAGAAGATGGAAATGACAAGAATGGTAAAATTGGTTCAATGTTCTGTGTGCAAGAACACTAGTAATAGCCAGGGAAGTAATTAAGTATGGGAAAAGGACAGGAAACAGACCAAGAAAAAAAAAAGGAAGATGTCAAATCTGCATTACAGTACACTATATCAAAGAGAGCTCGAATTGGAAAAGAAAAAGTTAAAACTCAGACTGGGGCAAATGATAAAACAGGAAATTATCAGAGTAATTTCATGTCCGATTTATCTTTAGCTTTGTGAGGGAATATTCAACGGCTGTGATCATACCAATGGAAGTTTTCATATTTCCTCAACTGACACTGAAACTAGAAATGGTAGCTACATTTTGTTTGGTTATCGGGGCTAGAAAAATAATCCGGATATAAAATTAGAGATTATTTTATCCTGCGTTTGAATAGGATTTCATCGTCGAAAACAGAACATAGACCCATTTGTCCATAAAATTTTGTCCTTTATTTTTCCGTCCGATTCTAGGGAATTCATGGATCGTGAAGTTGCTTCAGACCGGGTCATATCGAGGTGTAACGATTCAGCTGGTCGTTTTGAGTATTATAATCCCGTTCCCCCATTTACTGCTCAATTTATGCTTTACAGTTGTTTTATGACTTATCGAGTTATTTGGTTCGGGCCCGGTGAGGTTTTGAAATGAATTGAGACACTTAGCTCATAATTGAAACTTAAGTTGAAAGGTTGACCGGATGTTGACTTATGTGTAAGTGACCCCGGAATAGAGTTTTGATGATTCCAATGGCTCCGTATGGTAGATTTTGGACTTAGGAGCGTGTCAGAAAAAATATTTGGAAATCCGTAGTGGAATTAGGCTTGAAATGGCGAAAGTTGAATTTTTGGGAAGTTTGACCGAGGGGTTGACTTTTTGATATCGGAGTCGGAATCTGATTCTGGAAATTGGAATAGGCATGTTATGTCATTTATGACTTGTATGTAAAATTCGAGGTCAATCGGACATGATTTGATAGGTTCCGATGTTGTTTGTAGAAATTGGAAGTTTCAAAGTTCATTAGGCCTGAATCTATGTGTGATTCGTGTTTTAGCGTTGTGTGATGTGCTTTTAGGTTTCAACTAAGTTCATATGATGTTTTTGGACTTGTTGGTAAGTTTGGTTGACGTCCGGGGGGGCTCGTATGAGTTTCGAATGGCTGACAAATAAAATTCGGACTTAAAACCACTGCTGGAAATTTTGCTTCTGGTTTTCTCGCACTTGCAGAGGTTTGATCGCAGGTGCGAAGCCGCATGTGCGCACCAGTCCATCGCAGAAGCGGCCAAACGTGAAGAGGGGTAGTGGTCGCAGGTGCGAAAGAATTGCCGCACCTGCGAGGTCGCATGTGGGAGGCTATGCGTGCAGAAGCGGAATAGGGGAAGGGGAGACGGCTTCGCAGAAGCGAAGAAATTCTCGCACCTGCGAGACCACAAGTGCAATTAAAATTCCTGCAGAAGCGGAAAAACCTTGGACAGTACAAAAATTGAGTGGTTCCGAGCTTTTGCCATTTTTGGGAATATTAAGCTCGGGCTGGGCAATTTTGAGCGATGTTTTCACGGGATTCTTGAGGTAAGTCACTTGTGACCATTTTTAGTCAATAATATTGAACTATCGTCGAATATTTCTGACTAGATTACGTGTTTTGAGGTGCAAATCGAAAATTCGGACCTAAGAATTTCAAAATAAGAATTTGAGATTTGGAGGTCGAGTTGAGGTCAGATTTTGGTAAAATTGGTATGGTTAGACTTGTGGTAGAATGGGCTTTTGGGTTTTGTAACTTTTGTCTTGTTCCAAGACGTGGGCCCCACGAGCAATTTTTTGTTCGAATTTTGATGGAAAGTTAGTATTTTCATATGGAATTAATTCCTACAATTTTATTGATTGAATCGAATTATTTGTGGCTAGAATCGAGGCGTTTGGAGGCCGATTCGCGAGGCAAAGGCATTATAGAATAAATAATTACACGGTTTGAAGTAAGTAACAGTTCTAAATTTGGTTCTGAGGGTATGATACCCCGGATTATATGTTAGTGATTGGTTTTAAGGTGGCATACATGCTAGGTGACGGGCGTGTGGGTGTGCATCGTAAGAATTGTGACTTGGTCAATTCCATGGAACTGTGTAGTTGAATAATCTGTTGATATCCGAACATTTTCCACGTATTAAAGAAATTGATCTATAAATCATGTTAAAATCATATGTTTACATTGTTGGGACCCACATAGGTCGTGTACTGGCAGAATTGTATGTTAAATTATTGTTTTGCACTCAGTCACAGTTTACTTGTTTATTTTATATCAGTCTCTGTTGTTCCTTGTTGATACATCATATATGTCACGACCAAAATTCTCAATCCTAGGGATCGTGATGGCGCCTAATACCACACTTGCTAGGCAAGCCAATGTTAGAATTTAACTAACCTTTTCGTTTACAAATTTACTTAAACGCAATAGAACAATTTCATAATGAGTACTGAATCTAATATTTTCCAATAAACAATTCCATGAATAATATCCGAAAGAATAAACTGAACCGCGAACTAGATATATACCATAAGACTACCTAGAGTCTGGTGTCACAATTCACGAACTACTAAAGAAACTAAAAATAATGGGCTGAAAGAAATGTATCTCTGTTTTGAATGAAATAAAACAGTGTCTATAAAGTAAAGAGAAGACTCCAGGAATCTGCGGACGCCAGCAGATCTACCTAGTGTCTCCGTGTAAGTGATGTCAGCTACTACTATCTCCTAACTCTGGCCGGTACCTGGATCTGCACAAAAAGTGCAGAGTGTAGTATCAGTACAACCGACCCCATGTACAGAGTAAGTGTCGAGCCTAACCTCGGTGAAGTAGTGACGAGTCTAGGACAAGACACCACATAGAACCTGGACATATATAAACATGCTAAAAGAAATAACACCAAGTAATGAGTTCACAAATAACAAACAATGGGAAGGGGTCATGTTGTGGGGAATCTTATCGCAAGGATTGGAATAACGAAAGATAGATATAAACAATGATAAACCAACTAAATTGAGCAATTAAAGTAGAAATGGAAGTAGTACGGCATCACCCTTCGTACTTTTAATCTCATCCTCACCACACAATAAATAAAATGCGATGAATATGAATAATGACATGGCATCACCCTTCGTGCTTTCACTCTCATCCTCACCATGTAATGAATATGAATGCACAACATCACCCTTCATGCTTTTACTCTCATCCTCACCAAACAATAAATAAAATGCAATTAATATTAATAATGACACGGCATCACCCTTCATACTTTTATTCTCATCCTCACCATGTAATGATATGAATGCACGACATCACCCTTCATGATTTAACTATCATCCTCACCATGTAATGAATATGAATGCACGGCATCACCCTTCGTGCTTTACACTCATCCTTACCATGTAATGAATATGAACAATGGCACGACATCACCTTTCGTGTTTTATACTCTTCCTCACCAATCACAGAATCAATAACAACATACAGAGGGGGATTTCACAAGAAATCAGTATTTCATCATAGCTTTTATCATCATGTATCATTTAAATCTCAACACAATACTCACAATATTGTCCATATCGGTGGAACCAGATACTAACCTTCCAACATTTCAATAACAACGATAATCATAAGTAATAGGCTTTACAACAACCCAATAACAAGAATTCACTTTCACTCGCATTCTATGACCTGACCACAACGTATAGGTGCTCGTCACCTCACCTATACATTGGATTTAACAAATAGGTTACAAGTAGTCACACAATACCTATTCCCTCAAGCTAAGGTTAGACAAAACACTTACCTCGAATTCGCAGGCCACTCACTGCTTAAGCATTTCCATTCCTTTAGAAGTGGCCTTCAACTCACTCGTATCTAATCATAATTGGTTTAACATCATTAATTAATTCTAAAGGTGCTAACTTTAATGAAAAATCATGGTTTTCCTAAGTTTTCCCAACAAAAAATGAAAATCGACCCCGGGCCCGCTTGGTCTAAACTCGAGGTTCGGACCAAAACCCGTTTACCCATTCTCCCCGAGTCCGGATATACAATTGATTTTGGAATACGACCTCAATTCGAGGTCTAAATCCCCAAATTTTGAAATTCCTAAGTTCTACCCAAAAATCCCAATTTTCGCCATGAAAACTATAGATTGTAGGTTGAAATCATGTTAAAAGTTGTTAAGGAATGAAAGGAATTAGTTAGATATCAATTACCAATGATTTGGAGAAGTTTGGGTCTTTGGAAAATCGCCTATGGAGGTTTAGGTTTTGAGAGAATTGAAAAATAGGTGAAAATCCCGTCTTAAATACCACTATATAGCCTGCACTTATCGCATTTGCAATACAAAGCTCACAATTGCGACTTCTGGGGGACTTCATTTGCGACCAGAGTCTCGCATTTGCGAGATCTGATGCTGGCCTAGGACTTCGCATTTGCGAAGACTGATCTCGCAAATGCGAGATCAGAGGCCTGCCAACACCAGATATCAGCTAAGCAATTTTTCTCTAAGTCTAAACACTCCGTAGCCTACCCGAAACTCACTCGAGCCCTCGAGGCTCATGATTGGCGCCCACCTACACCACTAGAGAGTAGCAAGGTGAGGGTCGATGCAGCTTTTACCCGAACGGGTCGGGATCGAATCCACAGGGAGTTACGATTGTGGGAGTTAAGTTCCTAAGTGATCTAGTGGTGCGTTATGCTTTTAATTGCACTTCTCATAAATTTGGTTTGATACTTGAACTATGGTTTGAACAAATTGAATTTGTTAATTAACTAACTAATGTCTTTTTGAGTGTTTTCTTAATAGATGGAAAGGACTAGGGCTATGGCTTTCTCCTAGGTGAATACTTAACGGGATCTAAAACCTAAGGCAAAGACGTTATGTTGGGGATTATGATATAGACAATGCACGGAACTACTCACTCTATACCTCTCGGTAGCTCGAGTGACTTTTCCCTAATTGACTCTCTCGAGACCAATTGGGTGTCAAATTTGTGCAAGCAATTTAGGCTCAAGTAGGGTATTACTATCTCTAGGTTTAACCCGTTAATTGGGACTATCAATATCTTGGTTACATCCCAATTCCTTGTTGGATTGATTTTCCTAGACTCAAGTTCTCTTTCTTAAGAAGAACCCAAGTCAAATAGGCACCAATTAGTGTTTACAACCACTAATTTGACATGGAAAACACAAATCAGTCCAAATATCAACTACCAATAAACATCTAAACCTTAAATCAAAAAACTCATCAAATACTCACACTAGGGTTGAGCCACAACCCTAGCAAATGGGTCTAGTTGCTCATGATAGTGAAAGAAAACAAAGAAATAGATGAAGAATAACTCATAAAATTTGATTACAAACTAAAATTAGAAGTTTCAATGATAAAACCCTGCTAAAGTTACTCAAAATGACTGAAAACTATCGTTCACGAGCTCCTCTCTATCTCAGAGTACAAAAGCTTTACCTAAAAATGGGAAAAGAAACTATTTATACTAGGCCAAATTTTCTGGAAAAAAATACCCCTGCGGGGTTACTGCGGACCGCACAAAATAGAGTGCGGCCACGTTGAGGCTTCTAAGCTTTGAAATCTGGTTCTCTGAACTTGGCCACCGCGGTCCGCGTAAAATGAGGAATAATCTTCTTCCAATACCAACTGCAGTCAGAGGGAATTTGGTAACTCCATATGTCATTATTGTACCTCATATAAATCCCATGCACCCATTTCACCTACAAGGAGTCTTCTTTATTTGTTAATTGCGAGAGCAATTTTCCAACTGAGGCAATGTTCCATATTATGCTTCCTTTGATATTTAAACCACCAGACTTCTTTGTAAAACAAACTTTTTCCCAGGCTACAGGTGATAAAAATAGGTAGGCCTTCTGAGCAGTCATTTAGGGGCCTCGTTAACGACCCATCATTCTTCCCTAAGCTGTCAGAGTCCAATCGAAGCGAGCAAGAGATAGAGGAATCCCCCTCATATATGTGAATTGAAAAGGCAAGCCCGAATTCTTTTTAATTAGGCTCTATAGTCTGGTCTCTGTCCCTGGTAAGGTTTGATGCTGCCCCATAGGTATTCTCTGCATTTCTTGTCCACTTCCTTCAATATACTTTGTGGGAGTATAAATGATGATCCCAGAAGTTGTGTAGTGAGAACAGGACTGCAGTAACTACATGTAATCTCCCAGCATATGAAAGTTGTTTTGAGTAAACTGTGTTGATTCTGGTAGTGATCTTTTCAATTAGCTGATGACACTCCATCTTGTTCCATTTTTTAGATGATAGGGGAAATCCCAAATATCTTATAGGGAATGTTCCTAGCATGAAACCAGTATGTTGCACCAATGTATTCTTTATCTGATCATCTACTCCTGCCACAAAAATACATGACTTATCCATGTTAGCCACCAGCCCTGTTACTTTGCTGAAGTGTGCTAGTGCCCTCAAAACTCTTGCTATTGCTTTGGTTGTTCCTTTACAGAAAATCATCAGGTCATCAGCAAATATCAAATGAGTCAGTTTTAACTGCTTGCACATGGGATGGAATTTAAAATCTGGAAGCTCACTCATGTACTTCAAAGTTCTGGAAAGGTACTCCATGACTAAAACGAAGAGCAGGGGAGACATTTGATCTCCCTGTATCAAACCCTTCTTTCCATCAAAAAATCCATAGCCTTCACCATTGACTTTGATTGTATACTTAGGAGATGTAACACATACCATGATGAAGTCTATGAATTTATGAAGAAATCAATATCCTTTGAGTGTTTCTCCTACAAACTCCCAGCTTACCATGTCATATGTTTTCCTTAGATCTATTTTCATCATACATCTTGGAGAAGTCTGTCTATTGTAATGTATTAACAATTCATGACAAATAAGAATATTATGCATCATAGATCTCCCTTGCACAAAAGCTGATTGATTCTCTGCCACTAGTGTTGACTGCAACCTTCAATCTACTACATAACAGTTTGGAAATGCATTTATACAGAGCATTGCAACAGGCTATTGGTCTGTGTTGGATTGCATTTTTGGAACATTCACCTTTGGAATCAGAGTTATGTTGGTAGTGTTGAGTTGTCTCAGTAGCTTCCCATTATTGAGGAAAGTTAAAACTGCCTCTGTGATGTCCTTCCCTACTATATCCCATGCTGCTTTAAAGAATCCACTTCCATACACATCCGGCCCTGGACTCTTGTTACTGTCAATTTTAAACATAACTTGTTTAACTTCCATCTCAGAATAAGGCTTGATTAGGTCTAGTTGTTGTGCTTAGTGTAGGACCATTACTTAGGACTCCAGTGAAAGCTTTTAGTCTGTCGGGTTGTTTCCTTCCTAGTAGATCTGTATAGTAATCCACAAAAATATTTGCTATTTCATCTGGATCAGTTTGTCAATTCCCATGCTTATCTTGCAATTGAGTGATTGCCCGTTGTAGTCTCCTATGTTTTTTCACTGAATATAAGTATTTTGTATTATCATCCCCAAGTCTAATCCAATTTGCTTTACACTTTTGTTGCAAGAACATCTCTGCTAAGAAAGATGAATGCTTATATTTATGGAACTTAGTCTTTTCATTTTCCTGAAATTGTATATTCAAATGGTCTGATTGCAGCTGTTCTTGAGTTAATTTCAGCAACTTCTTATCCTCTTCTGCTTCCTTTACTATGTTCCTAAATTGTTGAAAATTCAACTCTTTCAGTTTCCTTTTTAGCTGTTTCAACTTCTTAACCACCTGATATATTCTGCAACCATCAATTTGTTCTTCCCGCACTTCCCTGACCTTCTCTGAAGAAAGGGGACGTTGAGCCCACATGTTAAAATAGTAGAAAGTCCTCATCCTTATGATATTTAGCTCATTCAAAACTACTTTAGTTGAGGAGTGATCACTGATGCCTTCAGGAAGGAATGTTGCCTTACATGTAGGCATAGTGTTCAACCTTTCATTAATGAACATACAATCGATTTTAGAGAATACTCTGTGATCACCATTCCTATCATTCCATATATACTTTTGGCCTTATTGTGGCAGCTCTATCAATCCACAAGTATCCACACAATTTTGATAGTCTACAACTTCTGACCAAGCTACTGGATTAACCTCTATTTTGTCCTCCGTCTTCAATAGAGAGTTGAAGTCTCCTAGTATTAGACAAGGTTTCTGACAATTGGAGCTTAACTTTACTAAAGTTTCCCATAGTTCCTTCCTCTCCTCTCTAGTGTTATTTGCATACACTATTGAAAGCATGAACTGCAGCTACAAAGGAACATATATTACCTCACAGGTGATTACTTGAGTTGTCTTCATCTTTGGCTGGATTGTATAATATTTCGGTCTCCAGCTTATCCATATTCTGCCATTGTAGTGCTCTCCCAGGTTGTTTACATTGTTCCAACCACTAAACATTCTATTAGTTATGCTGTCAAATTTGCTGCTTTTTATTTTTGTCTCCAGTAATCCTATTTGATTCAGGCTTTCTTCATTGCAAAGGAGCTTAACCTCCTTTTGTTATTGGGAGCATTTTACCCCCTAACATTCCAACAAAGCAAGTTAACCATTCCTAGAGACAAGAATGGTTTGGCCTCCCCCATTTTCCTTATCAATAATAGAGACATTGCTATCCATTTTTGTCATGTTTAGAGCCGAAAAAGCATTGTTGTTTGTCACATGGGCCAACTGTTTGGTTTGGTTTCTATTTGTTTGTCCTCTTGCTGGTGTAATACATCCACTCTCATGTCGCACTTGTTGTCTTTCAGCTATGGATTCCTTTTGTTTTGCTCCAACACTTTGTTGTACCTGTTGAACTTGTTGTATCACGCTTGGTTGTATTGTAGGATTCTTAGTAATCTGTTGTCCAGCTTCTTTCTCTTATTGTGCTTGGTTTTCCTATTGTTGTGTTGTTTTTTCCCCTTTCTTCTTCCTATATTCTGTCTCCGAGTGACCATATTTTTTGCATTATCTGCATGAAGTTGGTTTCCAGTCGTATAACACCTTTTGTTCCACCACTAATACCTTTTCATTCCTGAATAATACACAATCAGGTAACTCTGTATCCATTCCCACCTCTAGCAGTATACGGGCAAAGCTGAGTCCTATCTTCTTTTCTAGTGTTTTGGTCCACCATCAATGGTTTCCCAACCAAACTTCCTCTCTTACTTAGGCCTCTTGGGCTGCAGTACTTGAAGTCCAAACCAAGTAACCTTATCCAATAGGTACATTATATAATTATTCACGAGTAAAATCCATTTCCGGACTCCATGCTTTAACAATAAAGGGCTTGTTATCGAAGTGATAAATGCCTTTTTGGATTTCTTCAGTTTCTCCAATTCTGTGTCAAATCTTACAAGAACAATCCCATTCTTAAGCATTGAGATTTTATTTATCCCATGCTTCGCCCATATTCTCTGTATGTAACCATTAAGCACAGGAAATGGGGGATAAGCACCCAAAACATAACATACCACTGCATTTCTCCAATATTCAATATCTGATGCTATATCCTCTAATTCGATGTCTACAATCGATGACTCACCTTGAAATTTGGGAGATACGTACTCAAGTTTGAAGCCTATATTTGACAGTTTTGAGATGTCTAAATTTTCCCAAATCGATCTCTGTTTCTCCGGCAATTCGAGTTCCTCTGCCACTTGATCGGCCCATGGCTTGTTACCACTACGTGATGGACTATGTTGCTTATTGTCTGACTTGACTATCTTTGTCCATTGTTGGATAGCTTTCAATTTTCCCTCGTTGTTGTTGTTGTTGTTTTTCAAGTGTTTCCTGTGCCATTAGAGCACGCGCACTCCTCCCCATGTCCAGCGCACGTTAGTTAAAGTGCACCGAGAGAAAATGAGTCATCGTCAGAAAAATAGTGAAAATATAGTTTCCCGTTTTGGCATTAATTATGTTGAGATTAGTTATTCTTGTATTATTTCTTATTGATTGCTTGGTATGTTGTATTAATACCGAGATATCAATTTTACTATTTTATCTTAGGAGAACTTATTCAGAGATTATTATTCCACAATCTGGCCGGTATAAATTATACCAGTATTATTTTTAATCCCGGGATAACTTATCCCAGGATTAGTAACCAAACAAGAGACAAAGCAATACTAAATTTCTATCCCGAAATTTGTTTTTTGGTCCATCATACCAAACGACCCCTAAGGAGAATCTAAAGATAATTAAAGTCCCTAAAAACTTGAGGAGGATATACAACATGCAATGACGGAACAAAGAAAAAACCTGTTTGCTGATAGAAAAAACGAAATTCCAAATATCCAACTAACTGAAATCATCAAGATTTATGGGCTTGTTGCTTCGCTTTCAACGGCTATCATTGATGCATCACCTTGTTCATCGTATCCTTCAGATTCACTAGAGAAATCTCTCCATGCAGCAAGAGCTTGTTTCACAATATTGTCAGCAACATCTTTTCTCAAGAACCGAGTTCCTCCTGGCTACTTTGTTTGTGTTGTGCTTGTACTGATCTTGCTTATGCAAAGGACAACATTTGATTAAATGTACTGGCTTTTTACATTTATGACACAACTCATAGCCTTTTGATATGCTGGAGCTATCCCTTTTTGGAATGCCTCCATTTCTGCGCACCATTTTCTGGTATCTTTTTGTTAAATAGTCCATGTCAGTATCTTTGCCACATGAGTCATTATTGGGTTCTCTTCTTTCATGGTCCTTCTTTTCACGCTCCAAACTCGGGGAGCGCGATCGGTGCTCAACCGAGTGAACCCGGTCGAGCAAGACTATTAGATTTCCTTCTACCCTAGCTCCTTCATGAATAAAGAGTAGATGTACTCCGTTAATGAAACACTAAAAGATTTCATTAACAACTCTCATTTCATTCTCATTTGCAGCTTCATTCATAATTTTCAATTCAATTCCCAACATCAACCACAACCCAAAACCTGTTTACGGAGCCTCTAAGTACAATAGAAGAGTAATATGAAAATGTCGGCAATAAGACCCTGACTATACCTCAAAACACAGTACATGAGAAATAAAAAAAACATACCCCGGAATGAAGTGGGGCTCACCAAGTCAGATGGAAAAAGAGTGTACCGCTCTCACTGATCAATGACGTCTGTTGTAGAACCGCATGCATCCATTAAAGATGTAGCGTCCCCGACAAAATGGACGTTAGTACCCTCGAATATCACTATTATGTATGACTAAATGTCCTCTTTCAAAATAGAATGACAATATAAGAAAGAGGAAATCATAGAGATAGCAAGTCACAATCAACAATATTCAAAAATATCGAGTTGAAATATAACAGTTTTTAAAATACGAAAATAATATATATTGTTGGTTGGGAGATCATTAGCACCGATATACCACCGTGTTTTTAGAACGGAGTCCGATCATGCTTGATCGGCTAGGCCATCTCCCAACAAACAATGTGGTTTGACATGTAATGTGAAAGAAAGTGTTACCAAGAGCAGTATCACCATGTGCAACATGGCATTCGATCTCCACCCGATCATCTAGGCCGCCTTCCCACATATGCCGTGTGGGTTGAATTTTTCAAATTCACAGCTATTGTCAGTTTCATCCCAATTAAGGGGAATAATCAGAATCGCACCAATATTTCAATCTCACCCCAATTAAGGGGAATAATCACTAATCCGCCCATACACCAACACATGTAGTTTTAGGTGTGGGTTGTTACAACCCACCCTTCCTCGGTGACTAACGATACTCCCAAAAACACTTTAATTTGGTTTGCACACAAAGATAACATAAATACAATTTTACTCACATCAACATCTTTCACATTATATAAATATTCATTAGCATTTTCAACCACTCACAACCACAATATTTCCTTTGCTCTTTTGCACATTCACAAAATTCTTTATTCATGGCACGATGGCCGTATTTCATGTTCCACACTTTCACCTCTTTTATTTTAAAGGATCACCATCAAATATCAACACATAGAATATTTCGGAGATCATAAACCTCAAATTCATTAGTAAAGGAAACTTTAAACACAAAAGGTTTCTTCTCAAAGAATAAGGCACACCGACCAACAATAGAAACACACATCAAAATCAGAAACAAGTAATACACCATTTACTCTTGGAGTACTCTTTCCTAATAACAACAATGTATAATTTCAACACCCGAGTATGTAAGAACTCGAATCACATTAGATATATTCATAAAACAAGGCATTAGTTAAAACATCCACTTATGGGCATGAATTGAGTACAATAGCTTTTAGGCAATTCTATTTTCAAAGTCATTTTAAAACAGTTGAGTCGAGGCTCATTTCATAATCTTTCTCCTCTCATTTCATTGTCACCACTAGCCATAATTATAACTTAAATTCTTGGCACGTTGGCCACACACTATATCTCCAACTCACTTACTTTATTTTTAATCATCTTTATAGATTATCAACAACAAGACATTTTCAATCAAGACTTTAGGTACACATATGAACAATTAAGAGTCTTTATCATATCGAGTTTTTCTCACACAATTTGGTATACTAGCTTTCATTTGAAGCATGACTCAAAGCCATCATATTTCAACACGCAATCCATACTTTAAAACTTACGGGAACACATGGAATTCAATTCTAAGAGAGTATTTTAGCCAACATACCTCACTTTGAGATTACCTTGAATTAGTACAACATTCCGAAAATTCTAGCAATCCCAATCTATTTTGAGACATAACAAAACTGGACACAAATTAGGAAGGTGTTCACGATTTCAGCTCTTTTGAGCATTTTATTAAATACTAGGTATGTAAATTTGGCTACAAGGTTCTTCTACAAGATTTCCTTCATTTCACAATCCAATCTTACTTATTTGAGCTCAAAAATCTTGCTACAAACCTTATTGGTACAAGCATATATACATAATACTCTTACACCCAAGAATCATACTCCCAAGTGTGATGACCCGATATGTTTTTTTAATTTGAACCTTCATTTATGTATTTCGATACCTCGGGTAGATCCATTCAGCCTTCCTCGATTTTCATGCGTAATTTGTATCTTTTTTCGGAAAATTATATGTGCAAAACCAAAGAAAATGTGAAATTTGCCTTTAAAACACATTTGAGTTGACTTCGACTAATGTTTTGAGAAAACGGATCCGGATCCGTGTTTTGACGGTTCCGGTGGGCCAGTATCGTGATTTGGGACTTGAGAGTATGCTCATAATAAAATTTGGAAATCCCTAGTTTGAATTATCGCCAATTGACAAAAACTAGAAATTTAAAGGTTTAACGAATTCTTAAATTTGATCATAATTGGATTTTTGTTGATACCGGGTCCCGATTTGGATTCTGAGAGTTCGATCAGCTTCGTAACAATATTTAAGACTTATGTACAAAATTGTAAGTAATTCCGAGGTGTGTAGGCATGTTTTCCGTTAGTTTTTAACAAAAATAAAATAAAAGGTTTGATTTTATAAAGCTTGAATTTCTAATGTTCGACCGGAGTTTGACTTTTGAGCAAACGAATACGGAATAAAATTTTGATGATGTCAATAGCTTCGTATGGTGATATCGGACTTAGGAGTGTGTCCAGATGTTTATTTGGAAGTCCGTAATTGATTGTGGCTTGAATTGGCGAAAGTTGGAAAATGAAATAAATCAAGGTTTTGCAAAACTTTTTCAAGAACGAAAATTTAAGATTTGGAGGTCGACTTGTTATCGGAATTTGATAATATTAGTATGGTTGGAATCGTATCAGAATGCATGTTCAGATTTCGTAAAATTCTGTCGGGTTCCGAGAGGCAGGGCCTGAGTCGACTTTTGGTTAACTTTTTAATGTCAAATTTTAAGTCGACGTTTTATTATCCGAAATTATTTTCGATGAATTTTAATGAAGTTATACACTTAATTTAGATAGAATTGAGTTGCCCGAAGGTCAATTCAAGCAAAAGGGCGATTTTGAAATATCGACCTAACTTCAAAAATGTAAGTATCTACCCCTTAGGCATTGAGTCTTATGTGGAAATTGTATGATTGAAAGTCGTGTACGCAAGGTGACGAGTACGTACTTGATTTATATCTGCAAATTATATCGGCTAAAAATTCGTAGATACCCTTATATATTAAATTAGAAAATTATTGGAACTTAGTAAATCCTTGAATTGTCATGTCTCATTCCTTATTTGTCGAAATTGTATTTTATACGATAATTTGGTGTTATTGTCCCTTCGATTTTTATGCAAATACCGTGTGCTTGTTGATTTGGTATTTTCTTGGAATTAAATTTATTATGGAATCCTTATATGCAAATAATTAATTAAATAAGTTTAAATCGAGGTATTAATATATTTATCAAAAAATTGGATTAAAGAAGGTGTTGTTTTATTCTGAGTTAATTTTCCATCTTTGTTGTTGTTATCGAGGTTTTATATATGTTGTGTGGAGTCTTGGGCTATTTGCTGTGAAATTAATTCATTTTGTTGTATCTTTGGAATTGGTTGTGGCATATGGGCAATTTGTAATATGAATTGTTATTTTCTGTTGTCGTGATAATGTTCGTGTAAATTGTTGTGTGATTTGGGTTACTGTTATGCAGAGCATAAGGGTGGCATTCCACTGTTGATATTTTGTGGGTATAAGGGTGGCATTTCACTGTTGTTATGTGTTGGGATTTTTGTCTCGGCAGAGTGATACAGGTGACTATTATACTGAGTGTTGATACCCAATTTTTCCTATAATATTTTTTCAAAATGCATATATACCTTCAAACCTATGCATTAGCATCAATTAATATTTTTGCATAATTTCTGCATTTTAAAGGATTTTAATTAATTTATCCCAGTATTTTTATTCATATAAATAATTACTAATTGCATCACAAATGACTGTATAACAATTTCATGACCTAATTTTGCTATTTATATTTATATTAAGCTTAAATTATTTCACAAACAGCCACATTTACATTCTTTGGGTTACAATTGCAATAACTTTGCAATTATAGCCCATGCATGCATTATTACATTATGTTTACCAGAAAATAGCTTGGTATATTTTTAAAATACTGAGTAATTATTTTAAAACATTTCTATGCCTGAAAATTATTTTTATCACATGTTAATTATTTTTATAAATCATTTGGGTATTTAACAAATAGCCTTTTTTATTTCGAATTTAACCACTTTTAATACCAGCCCAAACCCCTTTTAATATTAGCCCAAATCCTTAAAAAAATCCGCCCAATTCACCCCAGGCCCAACTTATACCTGCCCGACCCAATAACCTCGTTTAATCGTGGTCGTTGATCTTTTTTATCAACGGTCCACGATTAAACTTACCTTATTAATCCCTAACCAACCCTAAACCCTCCCATTCTTCTCATTCCATGGTCATCTGTTTCCCTACCCCCTCAAATTCCCTCTCAACTCACCCCTAACCCTAATCGCCATCACCGGCGAGAAGCTCCTATCTATGGAGTTTTCGTACATTTTCCGATCATTACCAGCCTGCTATGCTCCTTGGCTATTTGATTTCATGAGTCCTTGAGAAAATTCCATGGAAATCCAACCTGTTCTCGCCTGAAACTTGTTTACCAACCTGTCTAAGGCCATTTTCGTTTGTGAGTATGGATTTCCTCTTGCTTTTAGTATGAATCCATGGGGTTTTGACCGATTTTCTTTTACCTCTATTGTTTCTGAAAACCCTAGTTTCACTATTGTTCGAATCTTCTCATATCTTTATAGATTTGAAGTGATTCGAGTATTATTGGGTGCTTTCCTTTAAAAATCTCTTGTTTTAATTAATTGTTTCGATTTCATTTACTCTTTCTGAAATTAGGGTTCGTCCCAGACTTTTCTTCAAAGGTTTTTCTAACTTCTCAGTGTTTTAATTAATTGTTTCTTCACTATCTTGATTAATTTTCTTATGTATGCTCGAACCCTAGATGTTTCTGTTTGTTATATTGTATTTCTTCAATTTTGTTTCGATATTGTGTTTATCTCTGTGAATCAGTCCTATTAACTCGTTCTATTTAGGGACTTAAACAATTTTCCCTGTTAAAATCAGTATTTTGTGGGATTTTTACTTGATTTACTTTTGTTAAGGATCTGAACGATTTTCTTTCTTGTTAATATCAGAACCCTTTGGGATACTTACTCGGTTGACTTCTATTTAGGGATTAAAATAATTCTTTCCTATAAAATCAGTATTCTTTGAGATTTCTTTACTGATCCGAATGATTGTCCTGTTGAAATAAGTATTGGCTGAGATTTTTCTACTTGTTTCCTTATTTGTGACCTTAATTGATTTCTATTTAGGGAATATGTCCTCTCATGTTAGAATAAGTGTTCTCCAGAATTTTACATGTTTCCCTATTTTGACTAATTTTACTTGCCTTAATTGACTGCCAATACAGTTTGGGACTTGACTGGATATTTATATGGTATGACTCCCTTAATTGAACCCCCAGTTATGACCGTTAATTGACTATCCCCAAATTAAAGAGGTCTTCTCCGGACTTCTCTATAGGAATTGATTCGGTGATTGGTTGATTGATCCTTAATTGATTGAACTGTGATTCTCTTTACCTTATTTGTTCTACTCCCTAAGGGCTATATATACACTCTCATTCTGCCTCTAAGAAACACGAACAATAGTTCAAACACACACACACAAACTCTACTCTCATTTCTCTCTCTCTCTCTCTCTCTCTCTCTCTCTCTCTCTCTCTCTCTCTCTCTCTGCTGCTTGTGTTCATTGTTTGTCTAGCCGACTGAAAGCCAAGGCTAGACTGTTGAATCATTCCTACTTTACTTTCTGTCTTTGCTTCCTCAACTGATATGTTTCTGCTTTTAATGCCATGCATTCTACTATGAAGTTTAAGCCTATATGATTCTCTTTTGCTCTATTCATGTCAATGTCCATGTCTCTTCTGCATTAGACTAACTGCTTATGTACCTAATGTTATATTCTTTCTTGTTTACTGTTTGATCAGCATGTTTTAGTTCACTCTTCCATGTTTATTGCTTTTTTCAACATGATACTCCTGTTTAAGTTTCCAGTCTTTCCTGTTTACTGCCTTAAACCAACATGTTTATTTGTATGTGTAAAGACCCGGTCTGTCGTTACGTAAAACCTGCATTATAACTGTTGTTAATGGCTTATTATATGTTGGTTATTCTATTATTAATGTGTTAGAGTTGATAGGCTTGAAATCGAAATGGTTAAATGAGAATTTAGTCACTTAGTCCTTAAGAACAACCTTAAAATGGGAAAAGTCAACTAAGAGTTGACTTATTGGTAAACGACCTCAGAATATGTATTTTATAGTTCGGATAGCTTCGTTAGGTGATTTGGGACTTAGGAGTGTGTTCAGAATATTTTTAGGATGCCCGATGTAGAATTAGGCTTGAATTGGCGAAGTTAGTATTTTGGCGAATTCCGGTTGTTAGGCGAGATTTTGATCCGAGGGTCGGAATGGGATTCCGAAGTTGTTGTAGCTTCGTTAGGTCATTTTGGACTTGCCCATAAAATTTCAGGTCATTCGAAAATGATTCGGTTGGGTTTTTGATCAAATGCGAGTTTCGGAAGTTTTTGGAAATCTTAGGCTTGAATCCGAT
>ML244003.1:0-51150 GCA_005239495.1 Nicotiana undulata | reverse complement strand
TATATAAAACGAGTCGGTCGGTCGTTCTGAGAGTTAGCATCCCGATCCCTTAATAACTGCTTTCCCCATGTCTATTTCTGCTTGTGGGACTTGTCGGAACGTTTAGTTGTGAATTTCGGAGAGTTTTGGGACACATAGCCCCTATATATGAGTTTAAGCGTTAGAAATCGGACTGTAGTTGGAACTGTGTGAAGACTGATCCGGAATGGAATTCCGTCGACTCCGTTAACTCCGTTGGGAGATTTCGGGGTTAGGAGCGTGTCCAGAAGGTGTTTTCGGGGTATGTAGTAGATTTAGGCTTGAATGGGTGAAAGTTAGAATTTCGGCGATTTCGGCCGATAGGAGAAATTTATATATCGGGCTCGGAATGGAATTCCGAGAGTGGCTGTAGGTCCCTAGTGTCATATATGACCTGTGTGTAAAATTTGAGGTCATTCGGATTAGTTTTGACGTGTTTCAGCATCGGTTGTAGATTTTGGAAATATCATAAGTTCTTAGGCTTGAATCCATGTATAGTTGGTGATTTTGATGTTATGTGATGTGTTTTGAAGGCTCGACTAAGTTTGGATAAGGTATTAGGACTGGTTGGTAAGTTTGGTTGAGGTCTAGGGGGCCTCGAGGATGTTTTGGAGGCGCAACGAGATGATTTTGGACTTAGAAAACCAGCTGAAGCATTGCCGGTTCTGGTGTCTCGCACATGCGGATGGGGAGCCGCAGGTGCGAACACGCAGGTGCAGAGGAGGGCATCGCAGGTGCGGTTTTGGTCAGGGTAGCCAGGCTCACAAGTGCGGAGCCGCAGATGTGGCCCAGTGACCGCAGGTGTGACCCCAATCCATTTAATGGGTTTTCGCACCTGCGATGTATTTTCCGCAGGTGTGGTACAATGAGTCGCAGGTGCGGAATTGCTGGGCTGTTAATACAAAATCCGAGGGTTTGAAATTCATATTTTCTAAAACGATTTAGAGCTCGGGATTTGGCGATTTGGAGTGGGTTTTGAAGAGAAGACTCATAGGTAACGATTTATATTCTTAATTCACTTGTATAGCATTAATCCATAGCAATTTCTTCCATCTAATCAATGAATTTGGGTGAAAAATCATGAAAATGGGAGGAACGTTCCCCAAATAGAAATCTGAGAATTTAAGAAGATTTTGACGTTGAATTTTGATGATTCTTGTTCGAGTGAGTTCGTGAGTGTTCGGAATCTGTAATTTTTACCCGATTCCGAGATGTGGGCCCGGGGGAATTTTTGGGCAATTTTTCTAATTTCGCATATTAACTTCAAACTAATTATCTAGATTGATTTCTTAAAGTGATATTTACATTATGCATTGAATTGAATAGATTTGGGCCATTCAGAGTCGGGTACTCGTGGCAAGAACGCGATTTCGAGTTGAGTAGAGCAGTCGAGGTAAGAGGCTTGCTTAAATCTGTGTTGCAGACTTTCCTTAGGTTGTTTTGAAACTATTTGTCGTATGGGTGCCGGGTACGTGAGGTGACAAGTACGTACACGGGCCATTGTTGCAAAAATTCCATTTTCCTATCTGTAACGACCCGGCCGGCCGTTCCGTGGAATTAGCCCCGTTATTCCTGTTTCTACCTTGTCATGCATTGCTTAGTTTGTTTATGATTTGTTGGGGTCGGTTGGTTTGGGTTCGGAGTGGTCGTGGTGAGAATTGAGAAACCTAATCTCTTAAATTGGCCCAATAGTTGCAAAAGTCAACTGGGAGTTGACTTATTGGTAAACGACTTCTTAATGTAGATTTTGTGGCTCGGATAGCTTCGTCAAGTGATTTGGGACTTAGGAGTGTGTTCGGAATGTGGTTTTGATGTCCGGTGTAGAATTAGGCTTGAATTGGCAAAAGTTAGTTTTTGGTGATTTTCGGTCGGCGGTGATATAGGCTATTAGGGTCGGAATGGAATTCTGGAGGTTGGAGCAAGTTCGTAGTGTCTTTTTGGACGTGTGTGCAGATTTTCAGGTCATTCGGATGTGTTTTGGTTGGTTTCGGCATCATTGGTTATTTTCGGAAGTTTTAGGAATCTTAGGCTTGAATCATGGGTTGAATTGGAGTTTCGATGTTATTTTGGGTGTTCCGGGAATTCGATTAAGTCCGAGTAATCATTTATGACTTGTTTGTATTTTTGGTTGGGGTCCAGAGGGGCTCGGGTTGATTTTGGATAGCCCTCGGGGACTATGAAGTGGGAAAAATGCAGCTGAACTGCTGCTGGTGCTGCCCCTTCTGGTGTGGCCGCACCTGCGGAGGGCTGAGCGTAGGTGCGAGAGCCGCATGTGCGAGAAAGGGGCGCAATTGCATTTTCTGGTGGGCTGGAGAAGTTCCGCAGGTGCGAGGGTTTTACCGCACCTGCGAAGCCGCAGATGTAGAACTTTGAGCGCAGGTGCGGAGGTTTGGCTTTTGAGGGGAGTCTGCAGGTGCGGGTCCGCAGGTGTGCGTAAGTTACCACAGGTGCGGAACCACTGGTCAGAAGAGTATAAATTCCAGCCTTCGCGATTTTTAGCCTTTTTCTTCAATATTTTCATCCGGGATTAAGCTTTGGGAGAGGGTTTTGAAGGTGGAAATCAAGAGGACTTCATTGAGGTAAGATATTTGAACCTAAAAATCGTTTCTATGTGATTTTTGGACTGAAATATGGTGAAATTAAGGGAAAACTCAGTGGGTAAATTGGGGGTTAGGGCTTGGAAAAATTGGAGACTTTGATTGAGTAATTAAAGGGGCAATTGTGTTTCGATTTTGATGTTCTTGGTATGTATAGAATAGTGGAAGGATAAGGATTCCGGTTATTTGACTTTTATTTAATTCCGAGACGTGGGATCGGGGGGTCGTGTTTGGCCAATTTCGAGATTTGTGCCTAAATTTGATAATTTTCGAATGGGTTTCGTCTCCCTAGCATATTTTGATGTTATTAATCTAGTTTTGAATAGATTCGGAGCATTCGTGAGCCGAAGAGTATCGCGGAGTAGTTTTCGGGCTGGTTTGAGGTAAGTAATGACTGTAAATCTTGTCTTGAGGGTATGCAACCCCGGACTTAGTATTTTCTCACTATTTTGGAATGACGCACATGCTGGATGACGAGTGTGTGGCGTGCACTAATTGGGGATTTGGACTTGGTCCTTCCCGTGGAAACTATGTAGTTGTGTAATTGCTTTTAAATCACATGATAAATCATATTTTCATACTATTGCTATATTTGGGTTGTAAGCAACGTTTGGGGCCTTGTGCCGACCTGTTTAGACCGCCTTGGGGGCTATTTTCCGATATTCCTCACTATAGTGATTATGATTTACACTCAGTCATTTCATGTTAAACCGTTTTCGAGACTCGGACATGTTTACATTATTTTATGATAAAATACTGTTTTGGGTCAACTACCCTGTTTATTGATTGACCGAGTGGCATTTTTGAGAGTTTCTGACTGAGTGAGGCCGAGTGCCAATATTGTGATGATCTTATGGATCGGGCTGCACGCCGCAGCATGTTACATTGTTATGAAATGTGAGAGGCCGAGAGCTTGAGTGATTTATGCCACGAGATGGCTTGATATTAGCGATTGGGCTGTAGGAGCCCCTCCGGAGTCTGTACTCCCCTAGTGAGCGCAGGTACCTACTGAGTGCGAGTGCTGAGTGATGAGTGATGAGTGATTGGGAGGCATAAGTGACTGTGAGGTAGCCCGAGGGGCTGATACCGAGTGATTGTGAGGCATGCTGAGTGATGATACGCCCGAGGGGCAGATTGTGATACCTGTTTCCATTTGAAAGACTATTTATGTGATGACCCAAAAGGCCATCCTGTGTAAATTTAGCTAAAACTGTGTTCCGAGGCCCCGAAAGCCTCCGTTAATCTCACCTCGATATGCATGCGCAGTCCGGGTGCGTAGCCGGGAAGCCTTTATGTGGAAATTTGATAATAAATTGAAATTATATAATTAATTCGGATAAGGATGACATTGGTCAATATTTTTGGTAAACGAACTCGGACCCGTGATGTGATGGTCTCGGAGGGTCTGTAGGAAAATATGGGACTTGGGCGTATGCCCGGAATCGAAATACGAGGTCCCACGTCCGAGAAATGAATTTTTAAAGAAAAATGTTTTCTAAAAATAATAAAGACTTTTGAAAATGAATTTTGATGTGAAACCCATGTTACCGGGCCCGTATTATGGTTCTGGAGCCAGGAACAGGTTCAATATATATTATATGAATTATCTGTAAAATTTAGTAAGAAACGGACTTGGTTTGACATTTTTCGGATAAAAAATAAAAAAATTTGATAGTTTATGAAGTTTGAGAAAATTCTACGGATTTTGGAGTTTAATTCATTATTTTTGATGTTATCTTCGTGGTTTAATTACTTGAATAAGTCCGTAGGATGATTTTGAAGTCGTGTGGGTATTTGGTGTTGAGCCCCGAGGGCTCGGGTGAGTTTCGGGTAGGTGTCGGGGTGCTAAAAGGTTGAAAATAATCTGGTGTAATTGTTGTTTTCTGGTGTCTGGTGTGATACCCTTCGCGAACGCGGTCAAGGGTCGCGAATGCGAAGGGTAAATTTTGTGGCCTGGAATTTTACTCTACGCGAATGCGGAGCACTGGATGGTGACTCTACGCGAACGCGTCCCTAGGGGTGCGAACGCATAGAGTTAGGTTGGGGTCTGGGGGCTGGCTAGTCGCAAGCCTACGCGAATGCGACAGGTAGCTCGCGAACGCGTAGGCCAGGGAAGTCGAACCTACGGGAACGCGGCCAAGGCCTCGCGAACGCGTAGGTCAAGAAAGTCAAACCTTCGCGAACGCGGTCAATGGCTCGCGAATGCGAAGGGTATTTCTGCCCAGTTATTCTTTTAGTCCAAAACAGAACCATTACGGGGTTTTCACCATATTTTCATAACCCTTCTTCTTCCCCACACCCCATAGGCGATTTTGAAGAGCTCCTCCTCCATAGCTTCATAGGTAAGTAAACTTAGCTCTATTTTCTTCCATTTTCATCAATAATCACTAGAATCTAGGTCTAAAAATCATAAAATCAAGGTAGAAACTAGGGGTTTTGGGTAGAGTTAGGGTTTATGGAATTTAACCTCATTTTGGGGTCGGAGTTCAAAACAAATCATATATTCTGGCTCGTGGGGGAACGAGTTATCGGGTTTTGGTCCGAACCTCGTGTTTGGACCGAGCGGACCCGGGGTCGAATTTTGGTATTTTTGGAAGAATGATGGGAAATGTATAATTAGGCTTTGGAATTGGTTTATTGAGTAATTATTGATGTTTATACGTCAATTATGTCTATATACTATCGTTTTGGAGTTGGATTCGAGAGGAAAGGCTGTGATTGAGGCTTGACTTGCATTTTTGGAGCCGAGGTAAGTGTTTGGCCTAACCTTAGCTTGAGGGAATAGGTATAGAGTCTTATTTGCTATGTGTAATTCATGTCCAACATATAGGTGGGGTGACGAGTTCCTATATGTTGTGGTCAAGCATGACCGTGAGTCAAATGTGATGAAGTATACCGTGTTCTTGATATTCTCTGTGCTATGAATAATGGGGGATTTAGAAGTGATACATTGATGTTGTTTCATGAAGTGGGAAGTTATTGATTAATTGTTCAGTGGAAGATTTTTACTGTTGAAATTATGCCTCTGAGAGAGATTGGTTATTGCTGAGTCCCTTGCCGGGACGATAGACTTTTGTTGGTTATCTGTGTGCATTTAGAACTTCTTATTGTAAACCTTTATATTGAATTGTTGTTTCTGCGTACATTATGCACGAGGGGACATTCCGTGCCGAGTGATCGTGAGGCTATGCACGAGGGGACATTCCGTGCCGAGTGATTAATATTTATGCACGAGGGGACATTCCGTGCTGAGTGATTATTATTTATGCACGAGGAGACATTCCGTGCCGAGCGACTGTGAGATTATGCACGAAGGGACATTTCGTGCCGAGTGACGTTATTATTTATGCACGAGGGGACATTCCGTGCCGAGTGATTGTGAGGCTATGCACGAGGGGACATGCCGTGCCTTTTGCGTCTTATTTACTTGTTTCGAGATTTTAAATTCCTGTATTACCTCTACATTTCAGTCATTATCTTGTTCTGCTGTTTTGGTAATTTGTTGCCCCTTTATCCCCAACATGTTCTCCCCGCACCTGTATTTACTTGTTTATTTTCGTTATTATTTTCTGTTTAGTATAAAATTACTCAGGTATGAATTATTGTCGGTCCTAGCCTCATCACTACTTTGCTGAGGTTAGGCTCGGCACTTACTCAGTACATGGGGTCGGTTGTACTGATGCTACACCTGCACTTCTTTATGTTGTGCAGATTACGCAGTCGGACCGGGTGGACATTGACGGAGGGAGTATCCTTCAGTCCATCTAGGAGACATCGAGGTAGTCCCGCAGACGTTCGTGGGCCTTGGCGTCACCTTCTACCATCCTCCTTCATTTCTGTCTTATTTTTATAGTTCAAAGACAGTTATATGTATTTATCTTTCAGACCCTTGTATTTAATAATCTCAGAGACAGTTCGTGAGTTAGTGACACCATTTCTAGGTTATATTTACGGGATTTATTGCGAAGCATGTTATATAGTTTTGAAATTAGTTAACTTTCATATTGTTAATCACAGTTGCCTTACTTATCTTGTTCATTTTAACTGTTAATGAGTTTATTTATTCCAAACGTTGGCTTGTCTAGCGGGTTCAACGTTAAGCGCCATCACGACCTGAAGGTGGGATTTCGGGTCGTGACATATTATGAATTCTTTCAATTATATATATTGAATCACTTTTTATTTCGACGAAACTTATGAAAAAGGCACACTTTCAAATGATATTTCTCTGAAAAGGAGCTTTAATGCTGCGAAGCATCGTATCTGTGTTCTACCGAAAGAAAGATTTCACTTACTGTGCATTGATGACTGTTTTTATGTGCTTTCATAGACTTAGACACTATTTACTTTCATTACTACTGAGTTGGCGTACTCACATTACTTCCTGCACCCCCGTGTGCACATACAGGTGCTGGTACCGAGCGCTAGTTTTCTTACTTCTTGTGGAGCCGGAGTTGGGACTTCGAGGTAGCTGTTCAGCGTCCACAACATCTCTTTTCCCTTTTCTTGTTTTGTATTTAGTCCCTTGTCCCGAGACATGATGTATTATGACAGTAGAGATATTTTGTACTACTCGTAGATGCTCATGACGGGTTGACTCCAGGTCTTGGGGGTAGTAGTTAGATTATTTGTTTCGTCGGGTTTTTCTTAAAGTTTGATAATTTAAAATGCTTATGAAATGTTGGAAACAAATTTAGGAAATTATGAAAATATTATGGTAATATGTGATTGTTGGCTAGCCTAGGTCCATGATAGGCGCCATCACGACCGGCTTAGGATTTGGGGTCGTGACACTATCTATGTCATAAATCATTTACTCTTATTTCCCTGTTTAATGTGCTATTTGTGTAGCTTAGATTAGGGAGGAGCATGTCTACATGTTTTACCTAAATTCCCTCTTTGATATGGTGTGCACCATGTTAGTTAGTCTTTATCTTGTCCTGGTCCGTGCCTTTTTCCTGAACTGTTTAAATAAACCTTATCCATCATTCATTTGCACTGCATATTTAAATTGGGACTAAGAACGTATTCTGGGAGATCCCCCTGTACTGCATACTTAAATTGGGACTACGTACGTATTCCGGGAGATCCCCTTGTATTGCATATTTAAATTGGGACTACGAACGTATTCCGGGAGATCCCCCTGTACTGCATCTATATATTTGGGACTACGAGACGGTATCCGGGGAGATTCCACTGTGTGATACATTTTGCTGAGCCGAGGGCTCTCTGTTGCTGTCTTATTTTCTCATTTTTACTGCTTACCTTAGAATATATGTCCTCATGTACTATTTTTAAATTGTTTTACTTATAAAATCCAGTAGAGCCTTAACCTGTCATCTTCACTACTTGATTGGGGTTAGGATTGGCACTTACTGGGTACCAATTGTTGTGTACTCATGCCCTTTCCTGCACATGTTTTTCGTGTGCAGATCTAGGTACCAATACTTTGTTCCGTGGCTAGGGGTCTTTCTAGCTGCTTTGAGGTGACCGCAAGGTAATTCTGCAATGTCCGCAGAGTCCTACGAGTCACCTTCCACTCCAGATTTAGATAGATGTTTTATGTATTTCCTTTCCGTTGAATAGAGCTATTTATGTATAAAGCTTGTGGCTTAAAAGTGACATTCTGGGTATTGGGAAATTTTGCTTGTACATGCCGAGCGGCGATATTTCATTTAGTAGATTTACTTTATTCCGTCTTCATTTATTGTTTTCTTTATTATCTTTCGCAATTTAGGCTTACCTAGTTGTAGGGACTAGGTGCCGTCACGATACCTTTAGGAGGGTAAAATGGGGTCGTGACAAGTTGGTATCAGAGCGTCTAATTTCATAGGAGTCACAACTCACAAGCCGGTTTATTAAAGTCTGGCGGATCGGTGCGGAGACGTCCGTATCTATCTTCAGGAGGCTATGTAACTATTAAGAGCAATCATATTCTTTGGAATTCTTTGTCGTGCTAGTTATTCACATCAAAATTCTACAATTCTATTCTATTCTTCTCACAGATGGTGAGGACCCGTACCGGACGTACCGACGATCAGGCACCTGAGCCCCCAGCCAGTGCCGCCAAAGGCAGGGGCAGGGGTAGGGGTATAGGAAGAGCACGCGGTGCAGCCCGAGCAGCGACATAGGAGCCCCCAACAGCTACAGTTAGGGGGGCCTAGGAGGTGCCTACTGTTACTCTAGCTCTCCAGGAGACTTTGGCTCAGTTCATGAGCGCTTTCAGCACTCTGACTCAGGCGGGACTGCTCCCAAATAGCTACAACCACATCTCAGGCCGGGTGAGGGGCACAGACTCCCGCAACCCGTACTCCTGAGCAGAGGGTCCATGTTGGGAAGGTTCCGGAGTTTTTTCCTATGCCCTCAGCGGCTCCATCTCATCATGATGCTAGGGTAGCTGCTTCTGAGGCAGAGCAACTCAAACTTGAGAGGTACAAGAAGTACCACCCACCTGATTTCAGCGGACTAGCTTCAAATGACGCTCTGTGTTTTCTTGAGGAATGTCATTGCATTCTCCGCACTATGGGTATTGTGGAGACGAGTGGGGTTTCATTCATTGCTTTCCAGCTGAGGGAAGCGGGTTATCAGTGGTGGCGTGCCTATGAGCTGAGTAGTACGGAAGAGGCAACTTCACTCACTTGGGCTCAGTTCTCAGAGATGTTTTTACTTGGGTTTTTCCCTCAGAGACTTTGGGATGCTTAGCGTGCGGAGCTTGAGCAGTTACGCCAGGGTACTATAACTGTGTCGGAATATGCAGTCTGTTTCAGTGACTTGGCATGTCATGCACCGACTTTGGTTGCCACGATCAGAGAGAGGGTGCGACGCTTCATTGAGGGACTCCACCCCAGTATTCGGACCAGTATGGCCAGAGAGTTGGAGACAGATATCACTTACCAATATGCAGTGAGTATTGCTAGTAGGATTGAGAGCATGTTGGCTCGGGACAGAGAGGAGAGAGAGGCCAAGAGGTCTCAAGAAACTGGCCAGTACTCAGGAGTTCGTGCACCAGCAGCACGTTATGGTAGGGGTTTTGTTAGTCACCATGTTCATTCAGCTCTTCCAGCAGCCAGTGGTATTCCAACTCCTCCTAGACCTCAGGAGCCTTATTATGCACCACCAGTATCTAGTGTACCTCCTGCTCGAGGTGCAATCACCGGCCAGTCCAATAGGACAGTTCAGAGTCAGCACTAGCTACCACGTCCTCAGAGGGGTTGTTTAGGGTGTGGTGACCTTCGCCACGTGCTCCGAGATTGTCCCAGAGCTAGGAGGGGTGCATCATCTCATACTTATCAAACCCCATGTGCTCCACCGGGTCCTCCAGCTATTCTTCCAGCCCCAGCTACTTCCCCACCTTCTCAGACAGCTCGAGGTGGAGGTCTCTTTATAGGGGGAGGCCAGGCCAGGTACTATGCTCTTCTAGCCCGTTTAGAGGTCGTCGCTTCAGATTCAGTCATCGCAGGTATTGTCCTTGTTTGTCATAGGGATACATCAATATTATTTGATCCAGGCTCTACGTATTCATTTGTGTCTTCTTATTTTGCTTCACATCCGAGGATATCTCGGGATTCTTTGAGTTCTCCCATTTATGTTTCTACTCCGATGGGAGATTATCTTGTTATGGACCGCGTATATCAGTCGTGTTTGATTGTTATTAGTTGTCTTGAGACCAGGGCTGATTTGTTATTACTCACTATGGTAGATTTCAAAGTTATCTTGGGCATGGACTGGTTGTCGACCCATTATGTTATTCTTGATTGTCACGCCAAAACCGTGATGATGGCTATGACAGGTTTACCGAGATTAGAGTGGAGAGGTACCTTAGAGTATACTCCCCACATAGTCATTTCTTTCCTCAAGGCTCAGCGGATGGTTGAGAAGGGGTGTGATGCGTATTTGGCATATGTGAGAGATGTTAGTGTTGATAACCCTACAGTTGAGTTAGTTCCAGTTGTGAGGGATTTTCCTGATGTGTTCCCAGCTGATCTTCCTGGTATGCCGCCCGACAGAGATATTGATTTCGGCATTGATTTTTTATCGGGAACTCATCCCATTTCCATTCCTCCCTATCGTATTGCTCCTCCTGAGTTGAAGGATTTGAAGGAGCAGTTGCAGGAGTTGCTTGATAATGGTTTCATTAGGCCTAGTGTATCACCTTGGGGTGCTCTGGCATTATTTGTGAAGAAAAAAGATGGTTCTATGCGTATGTGTATGATTACCGGCATCTGAACAAGGTTATAGTGAAGAACATGTATCATTTGCCTCGCATTGATGATTTGTTTGACCAGTTACAGGGTGCTAGGGTATTTTCCAAGATTGACTTGCGTTCTAGCTATCATTAGTTCAAGCTTCAGGAGCCGGATATCCCGAAGACTGCCTTCAGGACCAGATATGGCCACTATGAGTTTCTTGTCATGTCATTTGGGCTGACCAATGCCCCAGCAACCTTTATGCATTTGATGCACAGTGTGTTCCGACCTTATCTTGATTCCTTCTTCATTATGTTTATTGACGACATCTTGGTATATTCTCGGTCCTAGGAGGACCATGAGCAGCATTTAAGACTGTACTTCAGACTTTGAGGGAGAAGAAGTTGTATGCAAAAATTTTTAAATGTGAATTTTGGCTTGATTCTATGGCATTCTTAGGACATGTGGTGTCTTGTGATGGGATCAAGGTAGAACCAAAGAAGGTGGAGGAGGTGTAGAGTTGGCCTAGATCGTTATCAGCTACTGAGATCCGTAGTTTCCTTGGTTTGGCAGGGTACTATCGCCGTTTTGTGGAGGGATTTTCATCCATTGTAGCACCTATGACCAGATTGATCCAAAAGGGTGCTCCGTTCAGGTGGACTGAGGAGCATGAGGAGAGCTTTGAGAATCTCAAGACAACCCCGACTACAGCTCCAGTGTTGGTATTGCCTACGAGTTCAGGGTCTTATACAGTCTACTGTGATGCTTCAAGGATTGGCCTTGGGGCAGTGTTGATGCACGACGGTAGGGTGATTGCCTACACATCCAGACAGTTGAAGGTGCATGAGAAGAACTATCCAATTCATGATCTCGAGTTGGCAGCGATCGTTCACGCTCTGAATATATGGCATAATTATTTATACTGTGTTCCTTGTGAGATTTTCACGGATCACTGGAGTTTGCAGCACTTGTTCAAGCAGAAGGACCTCAATTTGCGCCAGCGGAGATGGTTGGAGTTACTAAAGGACTATGACATCACTATATTATACCACCCGGGGAAGGCCAATGTGGTGGCCGACTCCTTGAGTCACCGGGAGGAGAGTTTGGGGACTTTGGCATATCTTCCGGCAGTTGAGAGGCCCTTAGCCTTGGATGCTCAGTCCTTAGCCAGTCAGTTCGTGAGATTGAATCTTTCAGAGCCTTGCTGGGTGATAGCCTATGTGGCTGCCCGATCTTCTCTTTATGATCGTATCAGAGAGCGCCAGTATGATGATCCCCACCTTCTATTTCTTTAAGACAGGGTTCAGCGAGGTGATGCCAGGGATGTGACTATAGGAGATGACGGTGTGATGAGGATGCAGGGTCGGATCTGTGTGCCCAATGTGGATGGGCTTCGGGAGTTGATTCCTGAGGAGGCCAATAGCTCGCGGTATTCCATTCATCCGGGTACCGCTAAGATGTACCAGGATATGAGACAACACTATTTGTGGAGAAGGATGAAAAAAGATATAATGTAGTTTGTGGCCAAGTGTCTCAACTGTCAGCAAGTCAAATATGAGCATCAGAGGCTAGGAGGGTTACTTCAGCAGATTGAGCTTCCAGAGTGGAAGTGGGAGCGGATCACCATGGACTTTGGGGTTGGACTTCCTCGGACTTTGAGAAAGTTCGATGCTATTTGGGTGATCGTGGATCGGCTGACCAAGTCAGCCCATTTCATTCCAGTGTTGACTACATACTCCTCCGAGAGGTTGGCGGAGATTTATATTAGGGAGATTGTTCGCCTCCACGGTATTCCAGTATCTATCATTTCAGACAGAGGTACACAGTTCACATCACGGTTCTGGAGAGTCGTTTAGCAGGAGCTAGGCACCAGGGTAGAGTTGAGTACAACCTTTCACCCTCAGACGGACAGGCAGTCCGAGCGCACGATTTAGATTCTTGAGGATATGCTCCGTGCTTGTGTGATGGATTTTGCGGGGTCATGGGATCGATACCTGACACTTGCAGAGTTTGCTTATAATAACAACTACCAGTCCATCATTCAGATGGCGCCGTATGAAGCTTTATATGGTAGACGGTGCCGGTCTCTAGTGGGATGGTTTGAGTCGGGCGAGGCCCGATTATTGGGTGCAGATTTGGTCTAGGATGCCCTGTACAAGGTGAAGGTGATTCAGGAGAGACTACGCACGACTTAGTCCAGGCAGAGGAGTTATGCGGACCGGAAGGTTCGTGATTTAGCATTTATGGTTGATGATCAGGTTTTGCTTTGGGTATGGCCTATGAAGGGCGTCATGAGGTTCGGGAAGAAGGGTAAGCTGAGTCTGAGATTTATTGGCCCTTTTGAGGTGTTGCGGTGTGGTGGGGAGGTTGCTTATGAGCTGGCCTTACCTCCCAACCTAGCAGGATTTCATCCGGTATTCCACGTCTCTATGCTCCGGAAGTATCACGGTGACCCGACCCATGTTTTGGATTTCAGCTCAGTCCAGTTGGACAAGGATTTATCATATGTTGAGGAGCCAGTAGCTATATTGGACAGGTAGGTCAGAAAGCTTATGTCGAAGAATATTGCATCAGTTAAGGATCAGTGCAGGGGTCAGCCGATCGAGGAGGCGACTTGGGAGACCGAGCAGGATATGCGCAGTTAGTACCCTCATCTTTTCATAGCTTCAGGTATGTCTCTATACTCATTCGAGGATGAACGATTTTCTTAAGAGGGGGAGAATGTAACAACCCGGTCGGTAATTTTGAGAGTTAGCGCCCCGATTCCCTAATAACTTCTTTCCCCATGTCTATTTCTTGTTTTGGGACTTGTCGGAACATTTAGTTGTGAATTTCGGAAAGTTTTGGGACACATAGTCCCTATATATGAGTTTAAGCTTTAGAAATCAGACCGTAGTTGGAACTGTGTGAAGACGGATCCGGAATTGAATTTTATCGACTCCATTAGCTCCGTTGGGTGATTTCGGGGTCTGTAGTAGATTTAGGCTTGAATTGGCAAAAGTTAGAATTTCGGTGATTTTGGACGATAGGTGAATTTTTTAGATTGGACTCGGAATGGAATTCTGAGAGTGGTTGTAGGTCCGTAGTGTCATTTATGACCTGTGTGTAAAATTTGAGGTCATTCGGATTAGTTTTGATGTGTTTCGGTATCAGTATATAGATTTTGGAAATTTCATAAGTTCTTATGCTTGAATCCATGTATAATTGGTTATTTTGATGTTATGTGATATGTTTTGAAGGCCCGACTAAGTTTGGATAAGGTATTAGGACTGGTTGATATGTTTGGTTGAGGTCCCGGGGGCCTCGGGGATGTTTCAGATGCTCAACAGGATGATTTTGGACTTAGAAAACAAGCTGAAGCATTGCTAGTTCTGGTGTCTCGCACCTGTGGATGTGGAGCCGCAGGTGCGGAGAATGGCATCGCAAGTGCGGTTTAGGTCAGGGGCAGCCAGGCTCGCAGGTGCGGATGGGGTTCCGCAAGTGCGGAGCCGTAGATGCGGCCCAGTGACCGCAGGTACGACCCTAGTACATTTAGTGGGTTTTCGCACATGCGATGTATTTTCCACAGGTGCGGGACAGTAGGTGCAGTCCAATGAGTCGCACATTCGGAATTGCTGGGTTGCTAATACAAAATCCGAGGGTTTGAAATTTATATTTTCTAAAATGATTTGGAGCTCGAGATTTGGCGATTTGGAGTGGGTTTTGAAGAGAACACTCATAGGTAACAATTTCTAATCTTAATTCACTTGTATAGCATTAATCCATAGCAATTTCTTCCATCTAATCAATGAATTTGGGTGAAAAATCATGAAAATGGGAGGAAGGTTCCCCAAATAGAAATCTGTGAATTTAAGAAGATTTTGACGTCAGATTTTGATGATTCTTGTTCGAGTGAGTTCGTGAGTGAATGGGTATTCGGAATTTGTAATGTTTACCCGATAGTGAGACGTGGGCCCGAGGGACTTTTTGGGCAATTTTCCTAATTTAACGTATTAGCTTCGAATAAATTAGCTAGATTGATTTCTTAAAGTGATATTTACATTATGCAATTGAATTGAATAGATTTGGGCCATTCGGAGTTAGGTACTCGTGGCAAGAACGTGATTTCGAGTTTAGTAGAGCAGTCGAGATAAGTGGCTTGCCTAACTCTGTGTTGGGGACTTCCCTTTGGTTGTTTTGACACTATTTGTTGTATGGGCGCCGGGTCCGTGAGGTGACGAGTACGTACACGGGCCATTGTTGCAAAAATTCTATTTTCCTATCCATGTCATATATCATTTTACTCTTATTTCCCTGTTTAATGTGCTATTTGTGTAGCTTATATTAGGGAGTAGCATGTCCACCTGTTTTACCTAAATTCCCTATTTGATACGGTGTGCACCATGTTAGTTAGTCTTTATCTTGTCATGGTCTGTGACTTTTTCCTGAACTGTTTAAATAAACCTCATCCGGCATTCATTTGCACTGCATATTTAAATTGGGACTACAGACGTATTCTGGGAGATCCCCTTGTATTGCATATTTAAATTGGGACTACGGACGTATTCCGGGAGATCCCTTGTACTGCATCTTTATATTTGGGACTACGGGATGGTATCCCGCGAGATTCCACTGTGTGATACGTTGTGTTGAGCCGAGGGCTCTCTGTTGCTGTCTTATATTCAGATTATTCATTTTTACTGCTTACCTCAAAATATATGTCCTTCTGTACTATTTTTAAACTGTTTTACTTGTAAAATCAAGTAGAGCCTTAACCTGACCTCGTCACTACTTGACCGGGATTAGGCTTGGCACTTACAGGGTACCAATTGTGGTGTACTCATGTCCTTTCCTGCACATGTTTTTTTGTGTGCAGATCCAGGTACCAGTACTCAGTTCCATGGCTAGAGGTCATTGTAGATGCTTCGAGGAGACCGCAAGGAAATTCTGCCGCGTCTGCAGAGTCTTTCGAGTCACCTTCCACTCCGGATTTAGATAGACGTTTTATGTATTTCCTTTATGTTGTATAGAGCTATTTTGGTATAGACCTTGTGGCTTAAAAGTGACTTTCCGTGTTTTGGGAAATTTTCCTTTTACATGCCGAGCGGCAATATTTCATTTAGTAGATTTACTTTATTCCGTCTTCATTTATTGTTTTCTTTATTATCTTCCGCATTTTAGGTTTACCTAGTGGTAAGGACTATGTGCCGTCACGATACCTTTCAGAGGGTGAAATCGGGTCGTGACAATATATATATATATATATATATTGTCACGACCCGATTTCACCCTCTGAAAGGTATCGTGACGGCACATAGTCCTTACCACTAGGTAAACCTAAAATGCGGAAGATAATAAAGAAAACAATAAATGAAGACGGAATAAAGTAAATCTACTAAATGAAATATTGCCGCTCGGCATGTAAAAGGAAAATTTCCCAAAACACGGAAAGTCACTTTTAAGCCACAAGGTCTATACCAANATATATATATATATATATATATATATATATATATATATATATATATATATATATACGTGTGTGTGTGTGTGTGTGTGTGTGTATATGTATATTAAGTAACAGAAAGTTCAGGCTCATAACCCCTCAATAGTGAGCAAACAAGAACGATAGACACGGTCTATATATATATGTATACATATATATATATATATATATATATATATATGTATATTAAGTAACAGAAAGTTCACGCTCATAACCCCTCAATAGTGAGCAAACAAGAACGATAGACACGGTCTACCACAGTAGAATCTCTCAACATGTGTAAACACATAAACATAGTAGAGGAATCAGAAAACATATCCATATATGAAGCAAGATAAGGTGACTCAAATCAATAAATAAGAAACAAATTAAATAAATATGGTGCATCTCTTTGAGAAACCGACACCATATCTGTAACGACATCATCTAGTGCAATGGCCTCGACCCTACCAGGAAAAGCAAAACAATGGTCCTAACCCCCTCTCTCTTGGACGTCCTCTACCAGCATGTCCCCCACCTCTAGTTGGCTATGCAGGTAGAGTAAGAATTGGAGTGGAGCCCATAGCCCGAGTAGTCTGATGAAGCCCACAGATCACCAATAATATATATAAGAATTCCAACAATAGCAAAATAAAATGGGGAAATAAGTCGACAGTGAAAGATATTCCATATAACAAAAACTTCAATTAAAAGCATATTAATAACCTAAGAGTCTAAAACGATCAATTTCCACATATAGGCCTGGTATACACTCGTCACCTTGTGTACACATCTTTCAATTAATTCAAATAATGCAATTAGGCCAAATCCTACGAGGTAGTTTTCCCCGCACAAAGTTAGGAAAGATACTTACCTCAAATAAGCTAAATCAATCCTCTAATAAGCACTTCCCGAGTGAATCAATCTCCGATGGATCAAATATAGCCAAAATAACTTAATATCATAATTAAAAAACCATAGGAAATGATTCCTAATAATAAAGTTTCGATATTGAACAAGAATCAAAAGTCAACCTAGAACGTCAACACTTGGCTAGCATCCTAGAACTCGACAAAATTCACAAATTCTGAACACCCATCCAGATACAAGTCCAACTATACCAAAATCAACAAATTTCGACCTCAAACCAGCCTTCAAATCATCAATCTATATTTTTGAAAAGTTTTTACTAAAATCCTCAACTTCTCCAACTCAAATAATCAATAATACACAAAAATCGAGGTTGGAATTATGAAATATAAATAAATCTGAGTAAAAAAATACTTACTTTATTCCAAATCAAGAAAAACTCCTCCAAATCACCCAAAAATGAGCTCTCTAAATCAAGATGTGGTAAAATATCAAGCGCCCTTGAAATAGAATACTATAAGTGTCTACCCAATGGTCCTCTTCGTGATCGCGTGATCTACATCGCGATCACGAAGAGCAAATCATCAGCTGGAAAAATTCCTCTTCCGCGAACGCCGTCACCTGCACGCGAATGCGAATGCCACAACAAGTTGGCCCCATTCAGTCTTCACTCTAAACGAATACGATAGCAGAGACGCGAACGCAATGACCATAATTCGTCAATGATCTGCGACACATCGCAAACGTGATGACCAAAACATTAGCCTCCCAAACAACACTTTATGATCGTGATGAACTGCAAAAGATTAGAAAACTAGCAACTCCAAATATGAGCGAAATGGTAAAAAACTCATCCGAAACACACCCGAGGCCTCTGGGACCCCATCCAATCACGCCAACCAGTCTAAATATATATCATATACCTATTTGATACCTCAAATCACACCAAACAATATCAAAACTACAAATCACACCTCTATTCAAGCCTAATGAACTAATAAAATTTCAACTTCCAAAAATCATGATGTAACGACTCGACCAATCGTTATGCTTCTAGAACTTTGTTCCCCTAAATGAGATTCCTCATAGCTTTTACTATTTTATGACTTGCGGGGAAGGTTAGTTTGAGATTAGAGAGGGTTTGGGTTGAAATTGGAACACTTAGTTCCTTAAGGTTAGCAAAAAGGGCTTTGTTTGATTTCGGTCAACATTTTAAGGAAACAACCCCTGAACCAGGATTTAATGATTACAATATGTTCATAAGGTGATTTAGAACTTGGGCGTATGTTCGTATCGGATTTTGGTTGACCCGGGAACATTTCAGCGTTTAATATTGATAGTTGGCACCTTGAAGGTTTTAAAGTTCCTTAATTTGTTTGAAGTAGGATTTGGTGTTATTAATGTCCAAATGGTATTTTGAGACCATGAATTTTTCCGTATGGTGATTTGAAACTTGCACGTAAAATTTTGTTTCATTCCGAGTAGTTAAAGTATGT
The DNA here is from genome assembly GCA_005239495.1 of Nicotiana undulata. NCBI lineage: Eukaryota > Viridiplantae > Streptophyta > Magnoliopsida > Solanales > Solanaceae > Nicotiana > Nicotiana undulata. The sequence goes on along the minus strand of ML244003.1, from coordinate 32,519 downwards.
TTCAGCACGTTTGGAGTAAATTGGAAGAACTTGAAGTTCATAATTTGACTTGATGTTGTTCTACGCGTTTCGAGGGTTCGAGCGAGTTTGATTTATGATTTAAAACCTGTTGGTATGTTTGGGCGAGGCCTCTGGGGCCTCGGGTGTCAATCGGGCTAGGCACGATCCATGTTTGGACTTAGGGGCAGCAGCTGAAGCACCAGGCTTCTGGTGTAATTGATCAGCGCCCACCTACACCACTAGGTAGTAACAAGGCAGGGGTCAATGAAACTTTTACCCGAACGGGTCGGGATCGAATCCATAGGGAGTTACTAATGTGGGAGTTGAGTTCCTAAGTGATCTAGTAGTGTGTTGTGCTTTTAATTGCACTTCTCATAAATTTGGTTTGATACTTGAACTACGGTTTGAACTAATTGAATTTGCTAATTAACTAACTAATATCTTTTTGAGTGTTTTCTTAATAGATAAAAGGGACTAGGGCTATGACTTTCTCCTAGGTGAATACTTAACGGGATCTAAAACCTAAGGCAAAGACATTATGTTGGGGGATTGTGTTATAGCCAATGCACGGAAATCACTCTATACCTCTCGGTAGCTCGAGTGACTTTACCCTAATTGACTATCTCGAGACCAATTGAGTGTCAAATTTGTGCAAGCAATTAAGGCTCAAGTAGGGTATTACTATCTCTAGGTTTAACCCGTTAATTGGGACTATCAATCTCTTGGTTACATCCCAATTCCTTGTTGGACTGATTTTCCTAGACTCAAGTTCTCTTTATCAAGAAGAACCCAAGTCAAATAGTCACCAATTAGTGTTTGCAACCACAAATTTAACATGGAAAACACAAATCAGTCCAAATATCCACTACCCATAAACATCTAAACCTTAAATCAAAAGACCCATCAAATACCCACACTAGGGTTGAGCCACAACCCTAGCAAATGGGTCTAGCTGCTCATGATAATAAAAGAAAACGAAGAAATAGATGAAGAATAACCCATATAATTTAATTACAAACTAATATTTGAAGATTCAATGATAAAACGCTTTTAAAATTACTCAAAATGGTGTAAGAAAATCGTTCATGAGCTCCTGTTCAGAGTGGAGTACAAAAAACTTCCCTAAAAATGGGAAAACAAAATATTTATACTAGGCCAAACTTTCTGGACAAAAATACCCCTGCGGGGTTATTTCGGACCACACAGAAATGGAGTGTGGCAGCGTTGAGGCTCTTAGGCTTTGAAAATCTGCTTTCTGAACATGGCCACCGCGGGCCGCATAAAATGCACCGCGACCGTGGTGGCTCTGTTGCGGCCGCACAAAATGGAGTGCAGACCTCTTTGGCCTTGATCTCCAAAAATTCTATCTCTCTGAAACTCAGTAGTGCGGTCCTCACAAAATGGTTTTACGGCCGCGTTGAACCCATTGCGAACCGCACAAAATGGTTTTGCGGCCGCAATGCTTTAGCTTCTAAAATTCGCCTTTCTGAATCTCTTCACTGCTGTCCGCACTTAATGGATTGCGGACCGCACTGGTCTGTTGGACTATGCTTGGACTTGTTCTTGGTACTTGTGCATGTTTCACTCCTTTTTGAGCTGGTTTTGACTATTTGTCACCTTTTTGACAAAACCCTGAAAACAAGTACAACACGTAAGCCTTTGGGACTATTTTGTATACAATTTAAACCAAAACTTTAGCAAGAAGGAGTGTAAAATGAAGTATAATACCTAGTTATCAACTCCCCCAAACTTAAGCTTTTTCTTGTCCTCAAGCAAACAAAATAAGCCCCACCTCTAAAGAATAACTCCAAGAAACTTCAGCTGTCCTAAGGTAACCTCTTCTAGCATCAATTGGGACTAACAATTGCCATCAATTCAAATGAATCATTAACAACATTTGACCTTTTAGCACCATGGATTTTAGTGCGACACAAGAGCATCAAGAGTTGACTCAACCCATCAAAGAAACTCTTTCTACTACTTTGGTCATTGTGGAACCCAAACTCATACTCCTCAACTCTCCATAAGCAATCCTCACTTTTAGATTGTAGCACTCAGAACGAGGATATTGGAAGCACACTCATCTCTCTCGAGGAAAGGTCTCAAGTCCAGCTCTAATTACCATAAGCTTGCCCCTTATGTAAGTCACCACTAATGTAAGCTTCATTCAACTCAAGATCACATAGGGCTTCTGTGGAGAGATAGTGAAGGCTTTTGGTTCAAGGTAGGAATATTTGGTCTAAGTAGGTTCCGTATTCCCTTAAGCACTTCATTTGCTTCATTTTGGCATACATTCTCTTGACTTTTTTTTTCCATTTAATTCTTTTTGAGGGGTTAGAGAGACACACTATCACTCTTTCTTCTTCGTTTCAAACCTTTTTCTCCTTTCTAAATGTTCCACACCTTTTCATCTCTTTTCCTTCATTGATTCCCTTTATTTCTTCTAAATTGGTCATTGTTTTTGACTTTTTGATTTTCTTTCTTTTTCATTGCCTTTCCTTTTCTTCATTTTGTACCTTTTTTCACTTTGTTGCATTCCTCGTCTCTCCCCCAAACTTATGCTTTTGCCTTGTGCTAAGGAAAGATAGGGTGCAAAGAGAGGGTCTTTTTGAACGGGTAAAGGCTTGTATCGTGGTTTTTGAAAGAAAAAGGTCTAAGGCTCAAAAGGGGTAACTAGGGACATTATCATTGGTAGGCTATGTAAGCTTCCAAGATATCATTCGGGTCAAGGAGATCTTATAATCACGTCTCAAGTCAAACTACACTTAATATTTCGCCTAGACAAACATTCAGGGCAAGTTCTAGACTAATGGCTCAGGACTTGGACTTGCAATTCAAATTCTCACCACACAAGCTATCAGATTGCTGAAGAAACAGAGTCGGGGGCCCACAACGACCTGAGCAACACAATGGTCCCGAAAAACCACTTGATGATTATCGGCCAACACAAGAGTCTCAAGGTCACAACTTTCACCATCCTATACAGAACATTTTGTTTTTGACCATAGGATCAAAGGCAAATGTGTTAGGCCCAAGTGAAGATTTGCTTGAGGCACCATTACTCACTAGCTACTATTTACACAAAAAAAAAAAAAAAATACAGACTCAAACCCTTAAGAAGGTTTTCACAGCATCCATCCTCGGGAAGAGCCACCCGGTTCACACAAATTCCACCTTTGGAAAGAACCGTGGCATTAAGAAAACCAAAGGCTTAGTGCACGTAAAAAATTCAAAACAAGAAGCTACTAAAATAAAATAAGAAGCTATGAAAGGAAAAATGCGGAAAGTAAAATGAATATATACAAGAGGGGAATTAATCGAATACACATAAGGGGGAATGAATATAGACATCAGAAGGTAACTTTATATACAGACCAAATGTGCAAAAATACGAAAAGTAAGCTAGAATTGTAAAATTATGTACATACCAAAAACAAAAAGAAAGCATAATAAAAATGAAATAGTATCAAATATATACAGTCATCCAAATCCAAATAGGGCTACCCCCTCAAATGAGAGCTAGCATTGTCCTCAATGCTAACTGACCAAAAATAACTCAAAATAAGGAGAAAGAGTAAAGAAAAACTCCCTATAGGCCCTCTTTCCGCATAGGATCCTGAGGATGGGTCCCTGGGTCTGTGGATTTCTCGGAAACCTGTGAACATCTCCTAGTAACCTGTGTCTCCTCGGGGACCTGGGACTGTGTCAGACTCTGGGGCTACTCCTGAACTGGCATTTGGGGCTGGGTAGAGGACTCTCCCTGCGGGTCCGCCAACTCAATGGCAACATCAACAGTGCGGGGCATCATCCTCTTCCGCTTTTGTGGCCTCACTATCTCCTGCTCTGGCTCAGGATGGACTTTTGGGGCTGGATCATGCAATAACAAGTCCAAGGGCAAGTGGTCCGCCTTCATCTTATCTACCTCCTCTCTCAACTTCTTCACTGACTCCCCGGAGGCACGAGTCTTTCTCAGCTTCTTTGTGTCTTTGGCAAGATACTTCAGTGCCTTTCCATGAGTACCAACAGCATCCAAGATCAACTTTTGGTTCTCTAGGAGCTTCTTCTTGTTGTCCAGAAGCTCCTTGAGAGTGTCCTCGACTGACTGTGGGACCTGTGGCTGAGCAGGTGCAGACTGGGCTGCCACCGATGTAGAAAGTACAGATAGCTTAGAAGTAGCAGCCTGCATCCAGACGTTGATACTGGAGAGGGTCTGGCTCAATCGGTGGGCAGTCAATGGATATGCAACATGTGTGGGAATGGATGGGCCTGTCGGAGTGGAGGGTCCTGGAGCAGTGTCTGGGGTGGCTGAGGTAGGCTGTGTCGGAGCCACTACTACCACTGGCTCTTCTGACTGGCCAGTAGAAGCAATGTATTTTTCCTTGTAGTTCTTGCTCTTAGGGTTGTCATCACCCTGTAGGCTATACCAGGAAAATGGAGCTCTGGGCTTTACCTTCACATCAAACTTCCTACCCTCTACCCCTTGATCCTCAAAATGCATAGTCAAGAAATTTGGGAAGGGGTAGGATCTATCACCTTCATTCACCACCCTTGTAATCACCCTAAACATCACATTCCCGACGTTGATTGGGAACCCTGCCATTGTCGAGGCCACAAGTACAACTCGACTGAGAGGAAGAGAGTTTTCGTGAGTGGTGGGGTCTAGCCTGCTACACACGAACGTCTCCCACCCTTTCGCTTCAAAGTTCAAGGTTCTCCTCAGAATCTTCATTCCTGCTTGAACCAATCTGGAGTGGTGCCCGAGATTGCCAAATGCTCTTCTAACCACGGACGAGCATCCTCCCCCAAATTTAACTTCTCCAAGTAAATTGTCTCATCCTCCTCATCAAAGTTAAGGTATTCATTGATTGATTTCCCATCAAATGATACCGCCAGATTCCACACCTTAGTCACTTTGGAGTCCTTTTTGACATAAGCAACATTGGTGTAGAACTTCTTGACTAGGTGCTCATTGGCCTTCACCACTTGGAAATTGAAGTCGTCCCAGCCTTTTCTTTCTTTGATCTGTTTCAGCACACTGGGGTTGTGAGGCAGAAGATCCCTTGTGATGAACATTCGCTTCGGTATCAATTTTCTTTCAGGCCACCATTCCCGGAATTTGTGAAATGATGGTTCACTCACAAACTTATCCTACCATGCAATCGGTTTTCTTGTTCTTTCTACTCCCCCTACTTGGGGTTCACCCCCTTCTTCTTCTTCTTCAGGGTGCTCACCTGATAATGAAACTGTGGGTGAGGTAGAGTATTCATTGGCACTTCCTGTAGTTGAGCCTTCAGACGACTCAGAAGATCTTTGTGCTGATGCTTGGGTAGGAGAGGAGCCCGGAGGTGAATCCCTCAATCTCATCCTCTCCGGAAAATCTGGGACATACTCTGGCACGGACCCTGAATTAGATGCCTCCCCGGAGGGTGCATACTCACTTCCCAAATATGAAACAGCTCTATCCATGGCTTTGATTGTTTTTCTGGTGGCTTTTATAGCTTGCCGAACTTGGGGGGCCAGTTTGATCATTCCTTTGCCTCTCCCCCGGGAGGACTCCCCTTGTCCGGGTTTTTTTCTACCACCACCTCATGGTTGAACCATTTTTTGCAGGTGCAATTCAGTTTAAGTTTGTTAGTATCAAAGCAATATATGGATCAGTGAAGAAAAAGTAGCATGTAATTGAAGGTGGATGTGCAGAATCTACAGACTGCAGACCGCACAAAATGAAATGTGACCGCAAAGAAGGTACCGCAGACTGATACGCTCAAATTACACTTTAATATAGTGTAAAGCGGTCGAAGTCAAATATAATAACCCAACAAGGTTGGGATCGAATCCCACAGGGAATAGGCGTGAAAAGGTTACTTTGATAGTGTGATTCTTAACTCAAATCATATCTCTATTCCGTTAATGTAACTGGGACATGGGGGGTTGATTGTGTAAAAATCTAATTATGATAGTAACAAAGATGATTAATTAAAGTTGTAATTAATGTGATTAACTAAACCAAGGTTGTGTCCCCTTCAATGAAGTGTAATGCTAATGGTTATTAATATGATATATTTCTAATGGAAGGTCCTTTAGATATGAACATGATTTCTAAATCACTACCCAATATTTTCCAATAGTTGGATAGTAGTTCCTCTTTATAATTTTCCCAAATATATAAAAGAGTTGCAATGAAGAGTAATCACTTAATGCCAAATAAAACCCACTTATTTCTAAGAGATTCTATTAAACAAGGTTTAAAGCCTTGAGTCTTTGATATTTACTCTTACCAATTCTAACCCACTTTTTCAAGCTGAGAAAGAATTTACGACACTTGTTAATGTTTGCAACCACTAACAATTAATGAAAATGAAGAGTAAATAAATATCAACCAACCATTATACATATATTCAATGTTAAATACCCAAATACATAACACCCATTTAGGGTCCACAAACTTAGTATTTAAGGCTAGCTACATATACTTAATGACAAAAAGATAATGGTATTAAATGTCATAAAAACTTACAAAACTCAAGAATCCTTGCTTTAATGCTTCCAAAAGTGAAGAATATTCAAAAGAAGGGAATGTAGCTCTAAAACCAGACAAGAATGACCCACCAAACCCAAATAAATCTAATTATAGTGGGCCAAAAATCGGGGTCAAAATCGGACAAAAATGCCTTTTCGGGGCAGCTCTGCGACCGCATTCCTGTCACAGAACAGGTATGCGGTTCGCATTCTTCACATGGAAATCGCATTCTTAAACCGTAGTTTCCAGCTCCCAATTGCATTGTGTGTTCTGCGGTCTGCATTCTTGATATGTGACCGCATAATTTCTTCCCATTCTCGAACTGGGCCAGATATTGGACGTTCTACGGTCACGTATGCGGTTCGCAGATGAATTATGCGATCGCATAGTCGATCACATTTTTGCTCTTGAAGTTACCCAATCTTTCTGTGGAGTTCTGCGATCCGCCTGGGCCATCTGCGGTCTACATACCAGTTATGCGGTCCCTCTTGTGCCATCTGCGATTGCATTCTACTCTTTCTTCAAATTTTTTAGCTTTGTGTTCTCTTTTCCCTATTCTTGAGTGTTTGAGCCTCATGCACTGCAAAACATCAAAATTCTATAAATATAAAAGGTAAATGCTCTTGAAACAAGCTATAATCTAAGCAATTTGATATTAAATGTGCCGTAATTCTCCGTCACATCAACACCCCCAACTTAAACTCTTGCTTGTCCTCAAGCAACTAAAATGACTCTATCCTAACCTAGACTTTAACTACAACACCGGAAGCAACTATGACCAAGGACAGTGTTAAGTGCCAGTACTACAAGCATGCATTTCATTTATTTACCCTTCATGAACAATCACTGCTATGTACAAGGAACTACTCAACTCGTGAACTTTGAGCCTCGAGCAATTTGACCAAATGTTACTCTCAGCTGAGTGCACTTGCACCCGACTTCAAGAACTCAACTATTGCTAAACTTCACAGCACATGTGCCCTTACCAGAAAGAAATAAGGTCCCAACTCACAATATTTACAATGACAATAACAAGGGACATATTTACAAAAACACTCACACTCGCAAAGAATTTCAAGTGTTACAACACATCATACCATAGGTTGCCCTTATTTTAATTCGTTGATACTTTAAGAACATTTGGTTTGAAATCCCATAAGGACTTTCTAGCTTGTAATGTAGGCTTAGGGAAGGGTTGGATAATCATTTGGGTACAAATGACTACACCCTCCTTGAACACTACTCACATCTTTCTCTTTCCGAGCCCTTTGCTTTCTTTCAAACTCCATAGCCTCCTTGGTATTTAGTTACCAATGTAGAACTACCTCACCAAATCTCTTCAAAGCTTCCATATTTATTTACATACATATCTATTTTATTTATTTATTTATTTTCATTTTGGAGCTTGAAGAATTTTCAATTGAATCTTTTGAGGTGTCTGTTCTACACTCAATATACAACCTTGTTGATCTCCACTTCTTTCACCAAACCCCCAACTTAGGCTTTTTTCCTCATTCTCAGTATTCAAGGAGGGACGGGTTCAAAAGAGGGGATTACTGTTCAAAACGGGAAAGGCTTGTAATGAGGTGTCCAAAAAAAAGGCTAAAGGCTCAAGTGGGCAACTAGTGATATTCATGCAAACGTTTGGTAGCTTGAAATGTTTACTGGGTTTCTCAATATCACAAATAATGCCTAAGGTCATTTCTCCAACTCAATGTACTTATTATTAGCACCGAAAAACCAACTGAGCAAGTTCTAGATGACAGAAGTAAACACAAGAATTATTGATACATAAACTCACACACACGGCACATGACTGTTTGGCCTAACATAGTTTTAGCTCAAGAGTCAAGGCTTGAAAACTCATAGCTTTTTTATTTACATGTATAATTCTAAGTACACATAGAGTCAAAAAGCGAACCTCAAGTTCACAGAGTTGATATTTCTCTTTTGTTTTTTTTAATTTGTTTTTATTTTTATTTTATAAACTACGAATAAGAGATGAAATACACAAACGAAATATGCCTACTGGTTTATTGACAACTTGGAGATATCACAACACAAAAAACAGAAGTAAAAACATATATACATAAAAAAACAACAAAAGTTCAATACATAACATAAAACATAAAACAAAAGTACAATATCATCCAAGTTGTCACAAAAAGAGTTCATATACCAAGTTGCTACCTAGACACCACCCCCAACGTAAAAGCATGCATTGTCCCCAATGCATAAGAAATATAAAAACAGAGTTAGGGGCTCCCTGCGGCGCGCTAAGCGCTACGGGAGTCAGTGGTTAGCTGGGTGGCAGAGGGGTCCTCAACCGCCAAAGGGCCAAGGTCAGTTGAGGTCGCTGCATGAGGGATGACATTAACTAGTGGTGGAGGAGTTGCGGAAGACTCCACTGGAGGAAGGACTGCTGCAATGTGTGGGGTGTCCTCATGCCCACCTCTGACGCTGGAGCCTGAGAGCTGCTCTCCCCATCTGCTGACTGCTGAATAACTGATGCTGTGGCCGGGGCAGCTGTGTCCACCAAGGAGCGTTGTATAGCAATCTGTATCTACTTCTCCTCTGCTGCCTCTGCAGCTGTGGTGATTGCAAACCCATTTCCCTTCTCCGGAGGGATCTGCTCATCATCTGACCAAGAAGACTCCTCTTCTGACTCCTCGCCCTCGGACGCCGAAGAATGTCCGGAATCCTCTCCAGAGGGTACATCAACTGGTGCAGGAGCTGCCTGGGCTGTCATAAGAGTGGAGAAATCAAGCCCTAGACCATGCTCGGAGGTGCCCTCTCCCTGCGCCCCTTCCTTGACAAGAGGGATGAGAAATCAAATTCCACGTGCTGCAGCCTGTGGAGCTCCGTCTTCAAATTGGACACATCGGTTCGGAGCTCTAGTAGGTCCCCAACCTCACCGTGCTCAACCTTCTTAATTATGGCCTCAAGTCCCTTGAGGCGACCCTCGTATAACACGTGCTTCTCCTGTAGAGGAGTCAGTGAAGATTGAATGGGCGTGAGGGCCTGCCGGATCAATGTGGGAAGATCTCTCAAGAGCTTGTCTACCTTAGCATTGGTGTTATGAGCTAGGAGACCAAGCTGGGAGAGAACATGCAGTGGAATAGCCGATGGAGCACTAGTACGGGCAGTGGGATGTGGAGTAGTGGTGGATGGCTCTGCTGTAGAGGGTACTCTAGGAGTCTGAGAATCTGAGGGCTCTTCCTCAGTAGAAGTAGGCATCTGAGTCTCTGGAGGAGCAGCTACTACCTTGGGCCCCGCATCACTAATACGAGTGATGTTAATATCTTTGTCAGCTTCCCTCTTCTTGTCACATGCAGGTAACAGAGGAACCTTAGCAGCTCGGCATAAGGCAGTGATTAAGCAGGGAAATGGGAATGAAGTCTGTTTCTGCCATGCCCGGATTCCAATTTCTTGGAAAATGATGTCACTCACATCAATGGTGATCCCCGACATAATACAAGCAATGAGGATAGCTTTATCAATGCTTATCTCTGTCTTGTTCCTGGTGGGGATCAGACGGGAAGTGATGAAGGCGAGCCAGAATCTCCTTTCTCTTGTGAGATCTTCCCTGTAGATTTTGTGTCTAGAATCAATCCAGGCCGGGGTCCCTCTTGCAATCACAGAAGAAACCCAAGCACGTTCGCCATCTTTATTGGCTAGTTTGGCATCGTACTCTGTCGTGCTTGGGCACGTGGTTGAAAAGTATTGAGCATGGATGGCGTCTCGGTGACACTCCACTTCTACTCCCCAAACCAAGACCTGCTCACTGAAAATTTTGTTCCCTTTGTGGTGGGCATTCCTGGAGGCCCCATATGAGGCATAGAATTCCCTCACCATAGTTTCGTTGTATTCTCCGAGTGGATCAGTGAAGCACTCCCATTTTCTAGTTCTGATGTTTTCTAGAATATGGGGGTATAGTTCTTGAAGCCATTTAGATTCAACCTCTTTTCAGGTAGGATCTTCCTATTTTCAATTCCCACCCAATATAGCTCTCTAGATAGGGGAATAGGGAACCGGAGCTGGTAGTCGTCCCACTGCTTCCTCCTCACTTCAGCTGCCAAATCCACCTCCGGCTCAGTATCCCCCTCATCACACTGGGAGGAACTTTCAACAATATCCTGTGGAGGTGCTTGGCGTGCACGTTTGGGTGGAGGTGCTTGCCTGCTTGAGGAGGCCCTCTTAGCAGCGGAAGATGTATTCTTGCGAGGAATTTCTGCAGAGAGAAAATACGTGTGAGTGAAAGGGAGGACAAAGTAAAAGAAACTTATGAAAAGAAAAATAAAATGAAAGAAAATTTCCACTATGCGACGAGGTATGCGATCGCATAACCACAATGCGAACCGCAGACACGTCGCAGAAGTGTTCATAGCTTAATAAAATTCAATAATGCGATGACATATGCGGTCGTATATCCACTATGCGATTCGCATAGTCATCGCAGAATTGTGTTAAAAAATGTAAGAGTAATATGCGATCGCAGAACCCACCGCAGAGATGAGTCTGCGATCGTAGAATGGTCACAAAATAGGGGCCGGCTTGGGAGGTATACTGTGCAAGAATGCGATGCAAATGCTATCCGCATTTTGACTATGCGATCGCAGATGCGTTGCATAGTCTTTCTTCCTCAGCGGACCTAGGGCTCAATCTGCCACACAAATGCGGTCCGCATAGTCAAAATGCGGACTGCAGAACCCTTCAAATTCAATTTCTGAGCCCTAACCATGGAGGATTTTTGATTCCAAACTTCCCAAGCCTGATTTTCAGTTAACATCTACCCTTTCCCCCTCCCTTTTACGATTACACTCAGACCCAGATGGAAAAGCACAAAAGAGAACACGAAAATTCTGAACTTCAATTCACATACAGATAAAATAACTAAGGAACAATAGAACAAAAATGAACAAGGGATGGAGAAGATGGGGAGGATACATACCAGATGAGTAGTGAAGTGCACAAAGATGGAATGTGAATCCTTGAAGAAGATGCTATTTCAACCGTTACTCTTTTGTTTGGTGCCATTTTGTTTATGATTTGTTTTGTTTCTATTTAAGTAAGAACGACGGTGGGTTGAAGTACTTACCTGGATATGCGATGAGTGTGGGACCGCATAACGTGATATGCGACCGCATATCCGTTATGCGGTGGTCTATTCATTATCTTTCCGGAGTTCAAAGTGCGATGCGATATGCGATCGCATACAACAAATGCGGTTCTCATAGTGCACCTGAGCATCGCAGAGTTGACATGAATTTTTCCTAAACAATCTGCCTATGTCTGCAACCACAATGCGGACCGCAGAGATGAAATGCGATCGCATATGCGTCGTAGACTGGCCAAATTTTCCTTGCTTGCCCTTCTCCTGCAATCCTACCCTGTTTCTATGTTCCTTTGAACTACCTGCACTCACACACCCTTTAAATTGCCCCAAAGAATCACATTCATTGAAAAATCAAAAATTAAAAAGACAAAAGTGTGTTACCACGCATGGGTTGCCTCCCATGAAGCGCTTGATTTAACGTCGCGACACGACGAAGTTGGTATTCCCTTAGAATCATTCATCAGTGGGGCACAGACCATCCTTGAGAGCCAATTGCTCAACAACATGCTTCTCGCTATTTTTACCCAAGTAATGTTTTATGCGTTGGCCATTGACTTTGAACGTACGAAGTCCGTCCTCAGTTGCTAGTTCCACATCACCAAATGGAGAGACATTCACCACTTTGAAAGGACCAGACCATTTGGATTTGAGTTTGCCCGGGAAGAGTTTGAGTCGGGAATTGAAGAGTAACACCAAGTCACCAGTGTGGAACTCCCGCTTCAAGATCTTCTTGTCATTGACGACCTTCATTCTCTCTTTATACATAGCTGCGCTCCCATAAGCATGGAAACAAAATTCCTCCATTTCATTGAGTTGATTGAGCCTCAAATTTGTAGCTTCATTCCAATCCAGGTTCAATTTCTTGAGGGCCCACATGGCTTTGTGCTCAAGCTCCACAGGTAAATGACATGCTTTTCCGAACACTAGCCTTTAAGGAGAAGTACCTCTGGGAGTTTTGTATGCTGTTCGGTAGGCCCATAATGCATCATCCAGCTTCCTTGACCAGTCGGTTCGGTGTGCATTAACTGTTTTTGCTAGGATGTTTTTAATCTCCCGGTTGGATACTTCTACCTGGCCACTCGACTGGGGATGATAAGGCGTCGCCACCTTGTGCTTGACACCATGCTTATCCAATAGCCCATTGAAAGCCTTGTTACAAAAGTTGGAACCACCGTCACTGAAAATTGCTCTAGGAGTGCCGAACCGTCTGAAAATGTTCCTTTTCAAGAATCTGGTTACACTCCTAGCCTCATTGTTTGGCAAGGCAATGGATTCAACCCATTTGGACACATAGTCCACAACTACAAGAATGTACTTCATCCCACAAGAACTTACAAAGGGTCCCATGAAGTCGATTCTCCACACATCAAAAATCTCAACCTCCAACACAAAGTTCATTGGCATTTCGTGTCTCTTTGAGATTGATCCTTGTCGTTGGCATTGGTCACAAGCTTTGACCATTTGATTAGCATCATGATAGAGAGATGGCCAATAGTATCCACATTCAAGCACTTTCGCTGCCGTCCGATTTCCTCCATGATGACCCCCCACAGGTGAGTCATGACATGCCTTTAGAATTGGCATCAATTCTTCTTCTGGGACACATATTCAAATAATGTTGTCCGCACAGATGCGGAACAAACAAGGTTCCTCCTCGTAGTATTGACGGCAGTCCCTCAAAAAGTTTTTCTTATGATATGCTTCCAAGCCCTCTAGAATATGCTCACTCGCCAAATAATTTGCAATATCGGCATACCAAGGAGATGATGAAGAAGATAATGCCAAAATATGCTCATCAGGGAAGGCATCATCAATATCTAGGTCATCTTTCGGGCGCCCGTTTTCTTCAATTCGAGAGAGGTGGTCCGCAACTTGATTTTCAGTGCCTTTCTGGTCTTTGACCTCAAAGTCAAATTCTTGCAATAGAAGGACCCACCGGATTAACCTTGGCTTGGCATCTTTCTTCGCCATAAGATAGCGAAGAGCAGCATGATCTGTATAGACTACCACCTTGGATCCCAAAAGATAAGCCCGGAATTTCTCAAAAGCATATACAATAGCAAGGAGCTCTTGCTCCGTCACTGTGTAGTTCATTTGGGCACCATTGAGAGTTTTGCTTGCGTAATAGATTGGGTGGAGAGATTTTTTGTGCCTTTGATCCAAAACCGCTCCAATAGCTACACCACTGGCGTCACACATAAGCTCGAATGGGAGAGACCAATCCGGTGTGACAATAATGGGGGTGTGGTGAGTTTTATTTAATCTCCTCAAATGCTTTGAGGCATTCATCATCGAACACGAACTTGGTGTCTTTTTCAAGGAGTTTGCACATAGGATTTGCAATTTTTGAAAAGTCCTTGATAAAGCGCCGATAAAAGCCGGCATGACCAAGAAAGCTTCGGATGCCCTTTACCGAAGTTGGAGGAGGGAGTTTGGAGATGACATCAATCTTCGCCCGATCGACCTCAATGCCCCTTTTTGAAATTTTGTGTCCTAACACAATCCCTTCATCTACCATGAAGTGACATTTTTCCCAATTGAGCACAAGATTGATTTCCACACACTATTTTAGCACTTGTCGGAGGTTGTCAAGACAATGCTCGAAAGAATCACCAACCACCGAGAAATTATCCATGAAGACTTCCAAGAAGTCCTCCACCATATCGGAGAATATGGACATCATACATCGTTGAAATGTGGCTGGAGCATTGCACAACCCAAAGGTCATCCGACTAAAAGCAAAGGTGACATACAGGCAAGTGAAGGTTGTTTTCTCTTGATCTTCCAAGGCTATGTTGATTTGGTTGTAGCCGGAATATCCATCGAGGAAGCAATAAAAGGATATTCCCGCTAGCCGATCAAGCATTTGATCAATAAAAGGCATGGGGAAATGATCCTTGCAAGTGTCATTGTAAAGCTTCCGGTAGTCCATGCATACTCTCCATCCGGTGACCGTCCGAGTAGGGATAAGTTCATTCTTTTTGTTGTGAATCACCGTCATGCCCCCCTTCTTTGGCACACATTGAACCAGACTCACCCACGAACTATCCGCAATGGGGTAGACAACCCCGACATCCAACCATTTGATTTTTCTCCTTCTTGACCACCTCTTGCATTGAAGGATTTAATCTTCTTTGATGCTCCACGCTTGGTTTGCTCCCTTCTTCCAATTGAATTTTGTGCTCACATATTCCGGCAGGGATTCCTCAGATGTCTGTTATTGTCCATCCAAGCGCCTGTCGGTGCTCCCGTGAGACATTTAACAATTTATCAAACTGCACATCATTCAACAAAGAAGACACGATTACCGGTAAAGTATTATTTGAGCCAAGAAATTTGTACCTCAAGTGCGATGGAAGTAGTTTGATCTCAAGGTGTGGTGGCTCCATGATTGAAGGCTTTGCGGGGGAGGGGGTCACTCGATTCTCTAGGTCAAGGGAAAGCTTCTTTGGTGCATATGTATAAGATCCACGCCCTTCCAATGCGTTGACTATCTCCACATACCCCTCAATGTTCTCATCATCATAGTTCACCAAAATTGCCGCCAATGCCTCACCGATGCCTTCTTCTTCCATTTTCATCACAACGGCATCTTCCACCTTATCAACAACATCAATTACCGAGATTCCCTCATATGCGATTGGCAATTTCAAACCCTTGCTTTCTTGGAATGTGACTTCTTCATCATTCACTCGGAATTTGATTTCATGTCGTTCCGAGTCCATTAATGCTCTTCCCATTGCAAGGAATGGTCTTCCTAGAATGATAGGAATCTCTTTGTCTACTGCACAATCCAAGATGACAAAATCGGCCGGGAGAAGGAACTTCCCCACCTTCACTATAACATCATCAACAATACCCACGGGTTTCTTAATTGATCGATCGGCCATTTGTAAACGCATGCTAGTTGGTCTTGGCAACCCCAATCCCGCTTGCTTGTAGATAGCAAGAGGCATCAAATTTATACTAGCACCGTTGTCACAAAGTGCTCTCGCAAAATCTCTCAACCCAATGGTGCATGGGATAGTAAAAGCCCCCGGGTCTCCCTTTTTCTCCACGGTTGATGTAGCAATTATCGAGCTTACCCGATGAGTCAAATTTACCACCTCATTCTTTGTTGTTCTTTTCTTTGTCATCAATTCCTTCAAAAACTTGGCGAACCCCAACATCTCTTGGAAGGCCTCTAAGAATGGGATATTCACCGACAATTGTTTCAAGATGTCATAGAATTTCCCATTCCAATATGAGTTAACCCAAACAAAAATTACAAAATTCTGATACCATTTCGTCCTTCAAATCATGAAATTGTGTTTTGAAAACTATCTTCAAAAACCAACATTTTCTTCAACCCAAAACAGAACTTAAATGATAAAAACAAAGATAAAATCACGGAATATATATAATTTTAGGTGAAGAACACTTACCCAATAGATTTGCGTGAAAATACCCAAAAGAAGCTCCCAAATCCGTAGTTTAAAACTCAAAATATGAAGAAAATGGCTAACCCTCGATATAAAAGGATTCTGCCGGGACTTCCGCACCTGCGACCAACTTAGCCGCATCTGCGCAACCGCAGGTGCGCAAGTCCAACCGCACCTGCGCTCCTCCCCGCACCTGCGCCCCAATGTTCCGCACCTGCGGAGGCTGCCCAGTCCGCTTATTCTCGCACCTGCGTGAACATTTCCGCCCCTGCAAAGCTCGCACCTGCGGTTCCCAATCCGCATGTGCGGTCACACCAGAACAGCAGCACCAGCTGCATTTCCAAACTTCAAACATACTGTTAACCATCCTAAACCACCCCAAGCCCCTCGGGACCTCAACCAATTACACCAATAGGTCACTTACCAATACATGAACTTAGTCGAACCTTCGTAACACCCAAAACATCATCAAAACACCGAATCAATCTCGGATTCAATCCTATGAATTTCTAAACTTCTAAAATTCGCCAACGATGCCGAAACCAACCAAAACACGTCCGAATGTCCTAACATTTTGCAGACAAGTCCCAAATTACATCCCGGTGCTGTTCCAACTCTCGGAATCGCATTCTAACCCCGATATCCCAAAAAGTCAATTGTGGTCAAACTTCCCCATTTTCCAACTTTCGCCGAATTACCTCAAATTACTCTACGGACCTCCAAAACCAATTCCGGACGCGCGCCAAAGTCCAAAATCATCATACGAAGCTGCTGACATCACCCAAAACTCATTCCGAGGCTTTTTACACAAAAGTCAAACCTCCGGTCAACTTCCATCACTTAAGCTTCAAAATTGAAAATTTTCTCCCAATTCGACTCCGGATTATCCTGTAACTGAATCAAACCACGCATGCAGGTCGATATACAGAATGTGAAGTTGTTCATGACCTTACACTACCAAACGAAGCTTAAATTCCCAAAACGACCGGTTGGGTCGTTCCATTCTCTCCCTCTTAAAATAACCGTTCATCCTCGAACATTCCAAGATTCACCTTCGACTCACCCAATCACTGAAGACACACTTCCAACACACTCTGCCGGTGATCCCACGTAACCCCAATCTGCATAGGCTCGATCACACAACCTCCACTACAATTTAGCTCCCCTATCACCACCGATAAGCCTCATACCTTAATTTCTCACCTTCCACTCATTTTCAAAAGACCCGATTCTAACTCCATGTCCGGCATCAGCCTCAACTAGTTGCATCAATCCATGACTACACCCATAAGGTATGACAACATATTATAGCACACCGCACATAGGCCCATAATAGACTTCGGATCACAATAGCTGCCCGAAATCAATTAGCACTGACACTTAGCCTCATATCTGAAAGAACTCTGTTTCCAAGCCCTGTAATATTGATAATGATGCAATAAGCACAAGGTTCTCATAAGTAGACGCCCGAACCAACAAACTCACAATTTAACATCACCGGCACACACCGCAAACTAAAACTAAAGAAGCACATGACGAAAATGACTGAATATGAAAAGGAAACACATAAGGAAATTATCATACAGTCCGACAGGCTCTACTCTCTATCACTACCGACCCACAACCGATATAACAAGTAAATAATGAAAACATATCAACAAATCATAAGGATCCTATCCTGATAAAATTTCCACCGCGACACTCAGCCCGGTCCAAACATGTCGAATCGCAAAATATCACGAGGACCTCGCCCTCAACTCTAAATCACATACCGAAAATATATCATACCAATTGAAATTTCCCACGAACTCATCTCGGCCAATAAAAATCATAACGCTCATTGAACTCACATCCCGATAGAGTATCAAATCGCAGCTCGTAAACAAAATACTTAGGAAAAATCACATTAAGCCTACCATGACGATAACAAGAACTTACATCTAGTCTCACCACTCTTAATGATGAATGAAAACAATGAAAGATGCATGCTACCACTTTTAGAATTTCGCAACACGAGTTGTCATGAAAGATAGAGTGCAAAGTATGAAACTCACTCCTAAGTGAAATAACAATAAGGTAACTCGTCCCGACCAGCAGAACTATATAATGAAATACAATTGAAGCCCCTCTGTAACACATCAAAACATACCTGTGTGATAATATCTGACACAACGACCTCCAGCCCACTATATGAAACACATCAAAAGGTCGGGCCTCCACTTCTTGGGCGCCCTCTACTCAACTTAATACCTTGTTGTGACACCTGACTGAATCCTGGGACAATCTCTCACCCTTTGACTAGTATCTCCACACTCAAAACAACCTCTCTGCTGATGTGGCTATGGAAACCATACAATACGAGTACTTTGAGACCCATTTGTACCTGAAACCCCATGCACAGCTGGTAATGCAACTGAACTGGCTGACCCATAAAACCTCTACTGTGTCGTACCCTGCCTCCATAATAAGGACTAATAGATTTTTCCGGTCTACGAGGCCTCCTCGCCTCCCTGTACTCTTTCTCCTGAACTCATCTATCCTTTTGCTCCCGGTCCCACATGCTCTGTAACAGGCGAGCGATCCCTACTGCCTGCTGAAATGAGACATCTGACTCCAACTCTCGAGTCTTGCTGAACCGAACATCATGCATGATCCCCTCAATGAATCTACGGTCTCGCCCCCTAACTGAAATAACCAAGTGAGGTGAATATCTAGCCAACTCACTGAATCTGACGGCATGCTCCAATACTGACATAGTACCATGACGAAACTGCTCCAACTCCGCGCGCCATGCCTCTCAGAGAGATTTTGGTGGAACTCCATCTATAGCATCTATGAATCCTGAATCCATGCAAGTGAAGCTGACTGAGCCGGGATACCCAACTCATAGGCCCACCACCCCTGACAAACCACTCATCCGAACTGAGACATGACAAAATCAACACCACTCGACTCCGCAATACCCAAAGTATGAAGAATGCAGTGATACTCCTCCAGGAAACCCTGAACATCATCTGTCGCCAATCCACTAAAGATAGGAGGGTGGTACTTCTTGTACCTCTCAAGTCTAAGATGCTCTTCCTTAGATGTTGTTGCCCTAACCATGGGCTGAATTGGATCCACATGTTGTGCTGCCATGGCAACTAGAACCTGACCAACATGCTCTCGCTGCTCTGGAGTGTAGGCTACGGGAGTCTGAAATCCTCCCATGATCTGTGGAGTAGCTGGTGCACCTGGAATCAATCCCGCCGGAGTCATTGTACCAATTATACTCAGAAACTGTGCCCAGGTCTCCTGAAGTTCGGGCGTAACAACAAGCGTCTCCGGTGCTTGTTCCCCACCTGGAACTGTTGGTGGCTCCTCAACGACTACTCTGGTAGGTGTCCTAACTGCGGCACGTGCTCCTCGTCAGCCTTTGCCTCTGCCCCGAGCGACATCTGTCTCGGGGGTAGCATCAGCAGGAACCGTAACTCGTTTCCTCACCATCGGTGAGAGAATGGAATGATAAATTTCAAATTTCAAGATCAAAGAATTTGCACGATGGGACTGAAGGAAGTGAAATTGTCCTAATAGTTCTGTAGCCTCTCAAAGATAAATACAAACGTCTCCGTACCGATCCGCAAGCTCTACTAAACTCGCTTATGACTCGTAGCACCTATGAACCTAGAGCTTTGATACCAACCTATCACGACCCAATTTTCCCTCAGTTGGGTATCGTGACGGCACCTAGTCTTAGGGACTAGGTAAGCCTATATTTAACAAACATCAAATTATAGTACAAGAATCGATTAAGTGCTTTATGAAATAAATCTCAACACTTTACACTTTTCCAAAAACCCGTTAAGTACAAGTTATAAGCTTTAAAGAGATTACACTAACATTTCCTAAAAATATCACTAATCAGAATTAAGTACAACAATGCAACTGAAAGATAAGATGGTGACTCAGAGACCGCGAACGCAGGAGCGGTTTTTTCCTTGAGTCTCCACAATAGCAACCACGTTGCTAGCTATCGATCGACCGGCTATGCAAAACCTGGAATCTGCAAAAAAATGTGTAGAAGTATAGAATGAGCACACCACAGCGGTGCCCAGTAAGTATCAAGACTAACCTCGGTGAAGTAGTGACGAGGACTAGTCAGGACACCCACTGGTCTAATAAATCAAACAGACATAAATATGAGAATAACAGAAAATGCCGTCTATCTAATGACTACACAATGTAATTAACATATAACAAGTTCAAGCGGAAGGAAAGTACAGCAAAAATACAACGAAACATCATAATAATACACAAAAGGATGGACGGGAACACAACCCAAAAATTGAAAACCACAATACGGTAAGAACAAGTAATAATTCAGCACTGCAACTGTTTCCACGTCCGGCTTAGACAACAACCCCAAGTGTTTTTGGAAAATACTTCGAGTGTAAACCTTCACCCGTAAGTTTATATTGAAAGCTTTGAATATAATCATTTCAAATAGAAAATTTCTTTGAAGTATACTTCCTCCGAATATATATATATAATTTTTTTTTTTTTTTAGAAAGAGAAATCTTCAAACATAGTTCCTTCAGAATAAATGCTTTTCAAATATACTTTCCCAATAAATGCCTTTCAAACATCGTTTTCTGCCAGAAAAATGTTTTAAAAATATACCTTCGAAATAAAAGTCTTTCAGACGTAGTTTTCTTCAAGATAAATGCTTTTCAGCTATACTTTTCAATATATATCTTTCGATAATAATCTCTTCAAGATAAATCTAATCGAAACTCCATCTGTAACTCAGAATTTGTCATGCAGTACAGGGGGAAAGCTCTCGATATACGTCCGTAGTCCCAATTAAAATATGCAACGCTGGGGGATCTCCCGGAATACGTTCGTAGTCCCAAAGTAAATATGCAGTACAGGGGGAAAGCTCTCGGAATACGTTCGTAGTCCCAATTTAAATATGTAGTACAGGAGGAAAGCTACCGGAATACGTCCCTCGTCCCAATTTAAATATGCAGTACAGGTGGAAAACTCCCCGATTACGTCCGTAGTCAAAATTTAAATATGCAGTACAGAGGGGAGAGCTCCGGGAATACGTACGTAGTCCCAATTTAAATATGCAGTACAGGGGGAAAGCTCCCGGAATACGTCTGTAGTCCCAATTTAAATATGCAATGCAACTAACAAAGAGGACAACTAGAACACGACACAAACATCGTGCGTTGCCACAACAAGCACAAAAACAACAAAAGACAGAAATGCCAAGTGCGATGAGCAAATCAATACAAGAACTTAAATCACAAGAATGGTAAAACTCAATCATAAGAAGTAGCCACTTAAGGGAATGCCAAGCACAACGATAAAACAGTGTAACGAGGGGAAAACAAGCAAATATAGCAGCGATTCTCAATATTCAAGTTCACAAAAAGAAGAAGCCAAATCATCCCGGCAAGGGAAAACAACTATAACCAATCTCGCTTAAATAATTAATTTCAGAGAGTAAAAATCATCTTGAATAATGCTCGGTAATACGACCCACCAAAGAGATACCATCAATTATGGATGATTGTCAACTAAACCTCAGTAACACTTAAGATAAAATCATATAAATCACAGTATGCGACTCACATGCATGCTTGACACCAACGAATAGATATTCCAATTATGGCTAAACAATTATGGGGCTAGATAATACTAATTCTAGTCAATTAGGAAGTTTATGAAGAAAATATAGCATGATGGTAGAAGTGGTAAAATATTATGTTAGGTCAATTAAGATCAAATAAAAAATAAGGGAAACTAAAAGCAAGAAAAATCTAATTTAAGCCGGAACAGATGAAATTAGCAACCAGAAACTCGGTCATAAGAGTTACAACTTGATACACAGGAAATATAAGGACCCAAGAATCCTAAAAGGCCAACTCGCAAATAAGTCCGAGTACGCACTCGTCACCTCGCGTACACGGTCTACAATCAGCATAGAACACTCAAATCCTAAGGGGTAATTCTCCCACACAAGGTTAGGCAAGATACTTACCTCGAAGACGACAGCCCGGTACTCTAAAATGGTTTTCTCGGGCGAAAAGATCTCTGTATGTCTAAATCCAACTATAAAAACTCCAAACCACACATAAATCATATAAGGAAATATTCCGAATAATAAAGTTTCAATCTTTACAAAAATACAAAAATCGACCCAAAAGTCGACCCCCGGGGCCGCACCTCGGAACCCGTCAAATTTTACAAAATCCGAATACCCATTCCAATATGAGTTAACCCATACAAAAATTACAAAATTCCGATACCATTTCATCACTCAAATCATGAAATTTCGTATTGAAAACTTTCTTCAAAAACCATCATTTTCTTCAACCCAAAACACAACTTAAATGATAAAAACAAATATAAAATCACGGAATATATATAATTCTAGGTGAAGAACACTTACCCAATCGATTTTCTTGAAAACCCCAAAAGAAGCTCCCAAATCAGAAGTTTAAAACTCAAAATATGAAGAAAATGGCTAACCCTCGATATAAAAGGATTCTGCCGGGACTTCGGCACCTGCGACCAACTTAGCCGCATTTGCGCAACCGCAGGTGCACAAGTCCAACCGCACCTGCGCTCCTCCTCGCACCTGCGCCCCAGAAACCGCTTCTACGGGGATGTCGCGCCCGCTTTTTATATCGCACGGGTCAGGTACGGAGAGATCGGGTTTATTACATTTTGGACAACTCCTTAAGGAAAGGTTTAAGGAAGAGTCGCCACCTAACGATTTTTATGGTGCGTTAGGGCACCTAGAGTTGATAACTCATAAATTAGTTTGCATTACCAGAGATTGGGTAATGGCTTGAAATTATCCCAAGGGGAAGGTGTTAGGCACCCCTCAAGATCCACAACTGTGGGTCCCAACTAAGAAATTTTGTGAATTTGGACGGTGAACAAGTAGCAAGTAAGGTTCATATAAGAGGGGATTTCAAACAAGTATGAAAATCTTTAAAGGTTTTGGAAAAACATTAGAATAAACATTTGAAAAGAATTGTCTTAGGTTTAAAGTAATACGGATCACATCAATGCAATACCCGGTATGTCACACCTCGAAGAGGCGACTACACGTGGTATTAGCGCATCAGTCATCATATCCGTATTCTACCCTTCCCGCCCCGTAAAGGTTATTTAAAACACGTGTGTTGGTCACGAGTGCTTATTGCGTGCTATTACCCGTCCCATTCAATAAGTCCTGGAGGGTATTTAGGACTACTAATCCTACAAGGTGAGTACTAGGCTAAACTCCTAGGTTTAAAAGGATAAAATTCTAAGCGACATGTAAAACAAATCGGACTACAGATATGGGGAACACATAAGGGCAGATACGGGGCTCACAGATCCCTCCACAGATAAACACATAAATAGCACGTCTCAAACACAATCAAAGTCTCAAAAATAGGATTTAAAACAGGGATTTTGAGTTGGAAAACAGTAGGCTTCAGCAGTTTTGGTAAAAAGGAATGCCTTTGAAAACTCAGTAATGCAACGGGAAATAGAGGACAAAATAATTTTCGGAAAAAGAATGAATGATTTTGGAGATCCAGTAATTTAGATATAGAAGCGGGATATTAGAAACACACATCAGTTTAGAAGAAATCCTCAGTAATAGCATGATTTAAATAACATAGTGATTAAAAGAGAAGGCAAGTGACTTCAAAAATCCGACAGTTTAAACCCAATGGGAGTCGGTAGTTTAATGAAAACAGTAGGCTATTTCAGAAACCCAATAAAGTTGAAAATGAAGCAGGAATTTTAAAAGACAAAGTGATTTAGGAAAAGGTTAACTGACTCTGAAAACCAGTAGTTTGAAAACCAATAGAGCAAGAGTCTAATAAAGTTCAGTAGAGAGTAAACGAATACATGATTTCAAGAATCGGTGTTTTGAAAAAAATAGAGTAGGAGTTTTAGAGAAAAATAGGGTGAACTTCAGAAAGGGATAAAGATAAGGGTGAAGCAACAAAGTTTTAAAGATTTCAAAAGAAGACTATTAATTCTAATACCAGCCAAGTGTAACACAATTGATTTTGGTTTTAGCACGTATTAGGCCTAAGGTTTGCCTAGGCGTGCGTATACATTGCCTATTTATTTTAAAGGGAGAACATGCATATTTAGTTATGATTTTAAGAGAGATAAATGATGATACATTTACAGAAAAAATGTTTCAACCAATTAACCACATTTTTGGGCTAGACGTTCAACAGAGTATAATTGAAAACAGACATGCTGAAAGAATGATCCTAAGGAACATGCTATCTAATGCATATGGGAATACCTAAACGGCATGGTTTCTAAATGTCATGCTTATGAAAATGCAACAGAAGTACGTTATAGCAGTTTTATTACTCGTTGTAATTATTAACTGTGAGCGAGGCTGATAAAACGATATGACTATAATAAACATGCTGGAATGAAGAACCTAAACAGGATTTCTAATGCATGAGATGCATGTCCTAAACAGGATGTCTATTTCACACATAAGGAAATAAATCCTATGGTCATGGTTTCTACCCATTACTATACTAACATGCATAATCCCCTCCCTCATTCACTATCCAGCCCTAATATTCGTTTACAAGTTATTACAAACCTGAATAATAAATTACATTAATAAAAGGAAAAATAAGAAGCTACTTCTATGGGAGCCTTCAATCAGGCCCATTTCTTCCAACCCCAATCCTTTCGAGTTTCACAGCCTCACATGGTCTGGGTGCGGCAAAGCTCCCTAGGGCCTTCATGGGTCCCTGGCATATACCAACACCCATAATTGCCAAAGTTGAACAAGTGCAGTGTGGAATTACCAGCCTTGTGTGTCAAAGTTCAATGAGTACTTAGGGGTACTCAAGGCAATGCTCACACGAAGGGGGGTAGGACCTAATTTTCTAAGAGTAGTGTGAAGTGCCAGAAGGAGAGAAAAGAGAAACAGAGTTTTGAAAATACAGGATTCAGTTGAGAGACTGAAGAGTTACTTTTAGAAATAGCTTTTGAAAATAAACAGAAGTACAAGCCCAATCACATAAGTTCAGCAGTATATAATTTCACACAAGGGCAATGGGAATAGTGGACAAATAAACCTCATAAGATTCAGAAAGTTATACATAGATTTAATAAACGTGTTCAAACATAGTTGCACAAATCATATAGGTTCAGGGGATTAGGGGAGAGCAGGATGACACTAAATAGTAATGGAAAATAGCCCTACAGATGCATACAGGGATATGTAAGGCATATAACAAGCACTAATTCAATCATATACATGTAGGTCTCAAAGAGATAAGCGTGGAAAGTATTAATAGACAAACAGAAAATTAATTACATGTTGAACAATAGAACCACAAGTAGAACACAATTAGGAATATGATAAACCGAAATAGTAGTGAACACATTGGTTTGAAACCTGGAAATTAATTAGAACATACCAGTGAGAAAAGAGCAAAGCAGTATGCAAGAACAAAGTGAGAGCACAGTGTTAGCCTTGGCTTACAGCCGGCTAACAATAGACAAGAATAGAGGAGAACAATAGTAGAGCAAAGAGCTTTATAAGAGAGAAAGAGTTCTAGCACAAGAGAGAGAGCTTAGAACAATATTCTTGTCCCCTTTACAATGAAAGAGCAGAAGTGTATATATAGTTGAAAGCAAGTAGTAAAAATAAGGTAAAAATCAAAGTCAAGTAGTAATTAAGGAACTCGAAATCAATTAAATCAGGAAATTAAGGCAAGTACTCCCTTAAGCCAAGGGATTTGATTCAAACTGTAAGAATTAGTGATATATAAGGCAAGAAGAATCATTACAAGATTAATAAGGAGAGGATCAATGTAGTTCAATAATGGTAACAACTTAAAATCAGTAAAGAGAGAATCAGAAGTCTCCCTTAATTAACGGAGTCATCTCAAACGGTAAAGAAGAAGGAGCCAAAATAGGAAAAAGAATTCACATAGCAAGAGCAATCAAGGAAACAATTTGAACATGGAAAGCATAGAGTACGTAATTGGGACTAGGTTCAGAAGTTTTTAATTAAGGAAACAATGTCAAGAATAAAAAACATTTGCAATCGACCACACAATAAGGCAGGAAAATAATTCAGAGGTTGGAAATCAGTAAAGGGGTATCAATCCCCAGAGATTAGGGATCCTAATTAGTACCAATTCAGGAAAAGCCTCATATATTTAAGGAGATATTGGGAATCAACATGGTATCACTCATTATCATTCAAAAAATGACAAAATACGCACTGATTTGAATAGGATAAACACACATTAGGCAAGAAGCAGTAGAACCAAAGACCAACAATATAGCAAAGGTAATAATCACAAATAATCAAGGTTAGAACATAGCAAACAGATACACACACAAATCGGTGGGACAAATCAGTAGAGATATAATCAGGGTTAGAACATAGTGTTAAAACTAAAGTTTTAGCATAATAAATCATGATTATAAGTGATAAAACGCTTAAGCATATGAGAAAATCACTTGAACCTTGAGAAATTGTTTGAAGAAAAATTTCAGAAACCCTAAGTGAAGAACTTGTTTAAAAAATGGAAAGCTTTTGAGAAAAAGTGTAATAATACACGTAATAAACCAAGATTCAGTGTAGATCTAAGAAAATCGGAAGGTTTTAAATACTAGGGTTTCAGAGACATCGGAGAAAGTAGAAGAACTTGCTGTGAAACTCAAAGATAGTGATAGTTATGGCATAATCGAGTCAAAACCCCACCGGAGGAGGCCGGAAAACCAACCAAGCAAGGAACCCCAGTAACCGTTCAGGCATGATAGAGACCACTGGAGGTCTCGTAGATGGAGTAAACCAGAGAAACAAGGAGTCATGGCGACTGGTAGTCGAAAGGGGTGAGACTGGAGGTGGCCGGAGAGATGGTGGAGGCCATCGGAGAAGAAGGTGAACCGGGAAGGTTCTAGAGAGAAGGGAGAGGGAAAGACCAGAGATAGAGAGAGAGAGAGAGAGAGTTGGTCTCGAAGCATGAGGGGTCGGGGGGGGGGGGGGGGGGGGTAGTTGCGAGGTTAATTTAGGTAAGAGACGATCTGGGCCGTTGATCTCATTTGATCAACGGCTCAGATCAATTGAGGGTTGGGCTGGGTAGAGACTTGGTTTGGGCTGGGTAGTTTTAGTGGTTTGATGGGTTAAGGGTGGCTAGATTTTAAATACTCCTCAAAATAAGATAATTAATTAATTAAAAAACTAATAATTATATAAAAAATGAAATTACGTTTAAATAAGTAAAATCACAGTAATTAACTAATATTAAGTGTAAAAATGCATAAATTTTGAATTAAAATAATATAAAACATCCAATTGGGCCATAATTGCAAAATTGTTGTAATTGGAATTAAATAAGACCCAATTGGCTAATTTGTGAAATAATTGGATTTTAATAGATAAGAAAAGATTATAAATAACATGCTGAGCTAGGAAGTATATTCGAAATCATTTAGCGCATAATTTATGAATTATTTAGATATAAAATATTAAATAAACAGGGAGATAATTAAAAAATATGGAAAAATAGGAAAAAATACTCATTATTACAAAGAGTAATTTTGAAAGCTTATATGCAAGTTTGAGGAAAAATTGGGTATCAACAGCTGCCCCTCTTTACCCAGGAAGGATGAAAGAGTTGTCGGGTAAAGATATGATGGCCAATTTTGACCGAATGGAACCGCGTGAGAGTGTTAGGCCGCGCCCTGGCTTCTGAGCTGCCTACATATCCCTGGTTTTACAGGAATCATGCCGTATGTAGTTCCGGAATCCTCGGCGAAATATACCGGTGATGTTTCACAAGAACGGACGCAAGGTGCAAGGTAAGGCAAAATTGGAAGGTCTTACGGGGTTGTTTTGGATAACTGGAGCGGTCCGCTCCTGCATGGTTGGCTGCTCCGGCCAGATTACCTGCAAGTAAATAACAAGCATATATCGTGCATAATATAAATATGATGCAAGTTCCCGTTGGACTATGAATGCTGTCTTCGGACAATTAGGATGATGTCCTTAGACCATGATGTCCTGGGCCATGAATCGCTTGGTGCGGGATTCGCAGGCTATGAAATGATGTTCTCGCGCCATGAGGATGGTGCCTCCGAACCATGGTGCCTTTGAATAATGATATGCAAGTTGAATAAAAGATATTCTTAGGCCATGAAATGATGTTCTCGGGCCATGAAGATGGTGCATCTGAACGATGACGCCTTTGGAAAAGTTGGCGATATTTCAGCCCATGAAGAATGCAGTAGTATGATGCTGACAAGAAAGAGCTTAGTCTTGCGATTTGCGAAAAGAAAGAGGGGCAGAGCTTAGCCTGAAAAAAAGCGTAAATAAATAACATGACAAAAGGTGATTGCTTTGAAAAAGTAGAAAGGAGCTTTGCGTAATGTAATAAAATGCAGAGAGAGGTAGCGTGGAACCTCGAAAGGCCGAATGGTAGCCATATGCAATGCAGGAAATAAATGCTGGGGAGGTAGCGCTGAACCTCGGAAGGTAGAATGGTAGCCATATGCAAAGATGCGAATGCAGGGGAGGTAGAGCTTAACCTCGGAAGGCAGAATAGTAGCCTTATGCAAAGAGAAAATGCAGGGAGACAGTGCTTAGTTTCGGAAGGCAGAATGGTAGCCTTATGCCGTGTAGGAAATAAAATGCAGGGGAGGTAGCGTGGAACCTCAGAAGGAAGAATGGTAGCCTTATGTAGTGCAGGAAATAAAATGCGGGGGAGGTAGCGTGGAACCTCAGAAGGTTAAATAGTAGCCTTATGCAATGCGAGAAAATGCAGGGAGACAGTGCTTAGTCTCGGAAGGCACAATAGTATCCTTATGCAATGATGCGAATGCAGGGGAGGTAGAGCTTAACCTCGGAAGGCAGAATAGTAGCCTTATGCAAAGATGCGAATGCAGATGGAGGTAGAGCTTAAACTCGTAAGGCAGAATAGTAGCCTTATGCAAAGATGCGAATGCAGATGGAGGTAGAGCTTAACCTCGGAAGGCAGAATAGTAGCCTTATGCAAAGATGCGAATGTAGATGGAGGTAGATCTTAACCTCGGAAGGCAGAATAATAGCCTTATGCAATGTGAGAATCATAAAATGACAGTAAGAGTTCTTAGCTGATGATAATTTTTGGCGATATGATTGTTGTGAATGAAGCGTTGTTTGAGATAATAGTAAACGTCGACATGTGCGATGAGTTCGAGAGCATATCCTTGAGAAGTATGCGTCTTGCGGGTTAATAGGATGTTTTGGGCTTTCGCTGTATTTGTGCCTACATCCAAAGAAAAATTGTGAGTTCTGTAAAGGGGAGGGTTAGTTTGTATCCCCGCTGGCTCGACTCAGCCTATCTTCTTGATAATGGTAACTTTGTTTGTACCACAGGGGTAGCGTTGCTAAAACAAGCTATTTTTGAGAAATAAATATGCATGGTTTTATAAAAATATGATATAACATATAATTGAAAAATAATTTTCTTTGGATGAAACGACGACCACGACATGGTTCAAGACATTTCAACCACTCTCGCTACGGACATTTGAAGGTCCTCCTTAATATTCTGCCCTAGTTTGATAGGTGAATGCTTCTGGTTGTTGCTTGTACGGTGCTCAGATGAACTTGCTTCGGAATTTCGAGGTCCCTCCTCAAAATTCTACCCCAGTTTCCATTCGTGGGAAAAATAAATTTTTATTAAAATGTGACCGAACCCATAGGGCTGCCTACGTATCCCCTCTTAAACGGGAATCAGGTCAGGCGTAGTTCAATTTACAGCATTTGAGAAAAGCATAGAGAGTTACACATAGTAACGCTTGAGTGCGTCTGAGTTGATTGGTTTAGGCCAAGCCTCTCCATCCATTTCTGCGAGTATGAGTGCTCCTCCTGTCAGCACTCGGTGAACCATGTACGGGCCTTGCCAATTGGGAGAGAATTTTAATTTTGCTTCGTCTTGATGAGGAAAGATTTTCTTTAACACCAGCTGCCCCGGTGTGAATCGTCTTGGTTTGACTTTCTTGTTGAAGGCTCTGGTCATTCTATTCTGATATAGCTGACCATGACAAACCGCGTTTATTCTTTCTCCGTCTATGAGGGCCAATTGCTCATAGCGGCTTCTTACCCATTCTCTGTCGCTAAGCTTATCTTCTTGTATGATTCTACGAGATGGGATCTCAACTTCAGCAGGAATGACGGCTTCTGTACCGTATACCAACATGTAAGGAGTTGCCCCGGTTGATGTGCGAACCATGGTGCGGTATCCCAGCAAAGCGAATGACAGCTTCTCATGCCACTGCTTGTGCTTCTCTATCATCTTTCTCAGTATCTTCTTGATGTTCTTGTTGGCAGCCTCAACGGCTCCATTTATTTGAGGTTTGTATGCTGTAGAATTCTTGTGTTTGATCTTGAAGGTTTCACACATTACTTTCATCAAACCGCTGTTTAGGTTGGAACCATTGTCGGTGATGATTGACTCTGGAACTCCGAACCGACAAACAATGCGGTCGCTGACAAAGTCGGCCACGACCTTCTTAATAACTACCTTGTAAGATGCTGCTTCGACCCATTTGGTGAAATAGTCAATGGCAACCAGAATGAACCTGTGTCCATTG
Organism: Nicotiana undulata; assembly: GCA_005239495.1. Lineage (NCBI taxonomy): Eukaryota > Viridiplantae > Streptophyta > Magnoliopsida > Solanales > Solanaceae > Nicotiana > Nicotiana undulata. The sequence continues at coordinate 1,834 of ML244003.1, read as the reverse complement.
GAGGCTGCAGGCTCGATTGGTCCAATAACATCCATGCCCAAAGCGGCAAACGGCCAAGGTGAACTTGTTGCATTAAGCCACTAGGAGGTACCTTTATCATATCCCCATGTATCTGACATCGATAGTATTTGCGTACATACTGGATGCAATCTGTTTCCATGGTCATCCAGAAATAACCAGCCCGGAGTATCTTCTTTGCTAGAACAAACCCGTTCATATGAGGACCGCATGTACCAGCATGTATTTCCTCCAACAACTTCGTTGCTTCCTTTGATTCGACACATCTTAGCAAACCCAGATCGGGAGTCCTCCTGCACAGGATTCCTCCGCTGTGAAAGAAATTGTTTGATAACCTACAAAGAGTGCGCTTTTGAGTAGCGTTTGCAAGATCTGGGTACTCTCCTACTGCCAAGTACTCCTTGATATCATGAAACCAAGGTTTTCCGTATGTTTCCTCTTCAACATGGGCGCAGTAGGCTGGTTGATTGTGAATTCCCACCGGGATAGGATAAATGAAGTTCTTTTCTAGATGCTGGATCATAGATAACAAGGTGGCCAGTGCGTCTGCGAACTCATTCTGGATTCTGGGGACGTGCTATCTTTGTGAACCTCTTTCTCAATTCCTGTATACGATGTAGATATGGAAATATTTTGGAATTCTTGGTCGCCCATTCTCTTTGGACTTGTTGTATCAATATGTAACGACCCAGCCGATCGTCTTTCGTGTTGGGACTCCGTTCCCGTGAATGACTCTTTCCATAGCGACTACTCGTGCCTTATGACTTGTGTGGGCAGGTAGTTCGAGATTCAGAAGTGATTTGGCCAGTTCGGGAACACTTGGTTCCTGAAGGCTAGCCTATTTGGCTAATTCTGGTTTCGAGCAGCATTTTAAGAAAACGACCTCGGAATCGAGTTCTAACAGCTCCAGCAGCTCCGGATGATGATTTCGGACTTGGGAGTGTGTTCGCCCGAGGTTTCTGATGACCCAGGAGTATTTCGGCACCTGAATTGGAATTAAGGAATTCATGTGATTTGGAATTTAGTCTGGAATTGGACCTCGTGATATCATGGTCTGAATGGAATTCCGGAACTGGAAATAGTTCCGTATAGTCATTTATGACTTGTCCACAAAATTTGGGGTCATTCCGAGCAGTATAGACCCGTTCGGCGTATTGATGAGCCATTTGATTTTTCTTGAAATTCTAAGTTTGATCTAAGGGGTTTTGGAGAGTGATTCTTGGTTTGAATGATGTTTTTAGTGTTCTGGGAGCTCGAGCAAGTCCGTCATGTGATTTGGGACTTGTTGGTATAATTTGTCGAGGGCTCGGGTGGGTCCAGGGGTCTCCCGGATCCCGATCGGGGTCAAAAACCAGCAAAACTCATAGCTGGTGGGAATTTACTGGTGTGACCGCACCTGCGGTCCATGAGCGGCAGGCGCGAGGTTCGCACTAGCGGAAATCCCTTCACAGGTGCGTCTCCAGCCGCATGAGCGACCCCTCTTCTCGCAGGCGCGGTTCTGCAGGCGCGGACAAAAGCCCGCATGCGCGGCCTTCCCCAAGGCCAGGCCAATCGCAGGTGTGGAATATTTCCCGCAGGTGCGAGTCCGCACCTGCGATCCAAAGTCCACAGGTGCGAGATATCCCCCAGTGCCCACGCCTTTTCCCGCAGGGGCGACCCTTTATTCCGCAGGTGCGAGTCCGCACCTGCGATCCAAAGGTCGCAGGTGCAGAAACTGCTGGACAGTCCCATTAAAAGGCCCAAGTCGTGAATGCTTTCCCAAAAATCATATTTCCTCCATTGTTGACGACCCCAAGAGCTCCAGAACGGGTATTTC
>MDKH01210819.1:0-10856 GCA_005239495.1 Nicotiana undulata | reverse complement strand
GGCCTGGAAGCCTTCTCACCTCTCTCATAAGGCCTGGAAGCCTCCTCACCTCTCTGGCGCTCATTGGAAATGGGCTCAAACTCCGAAGGGTCTCCTACAGCCCTAGCGCAATAATAGCATAAGGCCTGGAAGCCTTATCATCTCTCTCTTGAGGCCTGGAAGCCTCCTCACATCACACATAAGGCCTGGAAGCCTCCTCACATCACTCATAAGGCCTGGAAGCCTCCTCACAACACTCATAAGGCCTGGAAGCCTCCTCACATCACTCAGTCAGACACTCTCAATTTGCCCTTAGGCCATAAACATATCGGGTTCTCGACCCAAAACAGTATTTCATTTTTCAATAAATAGTATCAAAATACTCTGAGTGTCAAAACCATTTATCAGGAAAATACTGAGTGTAATTCACAATATATCAAGTGAGGAAACATAGTAAAACAGTCCCCCAAGGGGTAAACAGATCGACACTAGGCCCCAAACACGGCTTACAGCCCAAATCATATCATAATAAAATAGTACAAATTAAGCATAGGCTTAAAAATTGGTTTCTCAACTCAATAGTTGCCTAAATAGGAAATATGTTTCCAAAGTTTCCACCTTTTCATTTCAAAACCCGTGAAAGGGTGCATAGTCCGGAGTTTCATACCCTCAGGACAGGATTTAAAGACATTACTTACCTCAAACTAGCCCGAAAACTATTCCGCAATGCGCTTGCCTCTCGAATCAACCTCCGAAGGCTCCAAATCTACCAAGTTCAGATTTTTATCATCAATATGTGCTTAAGGAACAATTTCCAATCGAAAGATATCAAATTTAACTCAAAAAATCCGAAACCGGTCAAAACCCGACCTCCGGGCCCGCATCCCGAAACTTCAAAAGTTTTACAGAAAAGTGTTCTTCATCTTCCCACGAGTCCGTACATATAAAGAACACCGAAATCGGACTTCTAGAGTATTTTCGGCCACAATTCCTTGGCTTCTTCGAGTATTTTCTTCATGATGTTTCATAAGGACTTGTTGGAGGATTCTTCTTGCTCGTTGCTCTCTAGGTGATAAGGGGTTGAAATTATCCTCTTAATGTGCCATTTCTCAAGGAATTTAGCGGTTTTATTTCCTGTGAACTGAGGTCCATTGTCGCAGCTGATCTCCTTGGGTAGGTCAAATCAGCAGATGATGTTTTTGCATATGATAGTGATTACCTCTTGTTCGCGTATTTGGGAGAACGCTCCAGCTTCTACCCATTTAGAGAAGTAGTCAATTAAAATTAAAAGAAATCGCATATTACCTCGCTCTGGCGGGAGGGGCCTCACGATGTCCATTCCAAATTTGATAAACTGCCATGGGGAGGTGACCGAGTGAAGATGTTCCCATTTAGAAAAATAGTCAATTAAAACTAACAGAAATCGCATATTACCTCGCTCTGCCCGGAAGGTCCCCACGATGTCCATTCCACATTTGATAAACGGCCATGAGGAGGTGACCGAGTGAAGAAGTTCTCCTTATTGGTGACTTATTGGGGCGTATTTCTGACACTGTTCGCATTTCCTTACAAATTTTGAAGCGACTTTTTTCATGGTGGGCTAGTAGTATCTTGCCCGTATGAGGCACCTAACGAGTGCTTGATCACCAAAATGAGTGCCGCAGTGGACTTCATGGACTTCTTCGAGAATGAGTTGGGTTTGGTTTGGACCCAAACATCTCGCCATAGGGCCACCGTATAATCTCCAGTACAAGTCGTTATGAATAAGGTTGTATCCGGCCGCTTGCATTCTCAGTTTTTTAGCTTTTTTTTTGTCGTTTGTGAGTGTGACCTCCTGCAAGTATATATAATACAATTGCGCCAGTCCCAAGTTAAACTTATAGATGTTACCTCGATTTGGTCTAACAACGAATTGAGAAGGTGGACTACACTTTTATCCCCGGTTGTGATGCTTTTGGTGGTTGCGACCAATTTGGCGAGGTCGTCCGCTTCGACATTCTGAGCTCGCGTGATCTAGTCGAGCTGGCATTCGTCGAAATTGGGCAGTAATTAACATATCTCAGTTTGATATTTTTCAACCTTTGTTTTTTTATTTAGAAAGTCCCTTTGACTTGGTTAACTACGAGTTGTGAACCAAAACAAAGTTTAAACCGCCTCGCCCCATTTTTGAGTGCTAGTCTCAACCCTGCAATTAAGGCCTCATACTCGTCCTAGTTATTATTCATATCCAGGCATCTTATGGACTGGCGAATTACTTCGCTAGTAGGGACCTCGAGTACAAGTTCCAGTCCAGATCCAGAAGCATTGGATGTCACGTCGGTATATAGGACCCAAATATATTGTGTTTGAATAGAAGCTTAAGCGGCTTCCTTCTCGACCTCAGGCATTATCGTTACGCTGAAGTCCGCTATGAAGTTGACGAGCACTTACGACTTTATCACTGTTCGTGACTGATATGTTATGTTGTGCTCGCTTAGCTCGATGGCCCACTTGGCCAGCCTCCTCGACAACTCGGGTCTATGTAAAATGCTTCTTAAAGGAAAAGTGGCAACGAATGAGATAGGGTGCCACTTGAATAGGGTTTGAGCTTTCGTGAAGCTATAACCAGTTCTACGACCAGTTTTTTGAGGCGTGGGTACCTCGTATTGGCATCGACACGTATTTCACTAATGTAATAAATAGGAGATTGCGTACATTTTTTTCTCGGACCAGGACCGCACTTACTGATACTTTGGGGTTAACGAGGAAGACGAGGAGGTGTTCCTCGGGTTCAAGCTTTGAGAGCAGAGACGGTGACGACAGATACACTTTTATCCCCGGTTGTGAGTCCGAAATGCACAGAGGCTTGTACGCAATCGAACATCCACTCGAGGTCGTGATCCTTTTGAGTACACCAAAAAATCAGTGACATCTATCGGACGACTACGAGATAAATCTGGATAGGGCGACGATTCGTCCAGTCAACCTTTGAACCTGCTTTGTAGTAGTTAGTTGTTCGGGTATCCCGTCGATAGCCTTGATTTGGTCTGGTTTGACTTCGATCCCTCGTCCTGACACCAAAAAACCCAAAAACATTCCCCAGGATACGCCAAATGCGCATTTCTATGGGTTTAACTTCATCTTGTACCGTCTTAGTATGTCAAAATCTTCCCTCAAGTGGTCGATATGGTATTCTTCCCTTACGGATTTGGCCAGCATATCATCGATATATATCTCCATGGTATTTGAACATTCTTGTGACCAATCTCTGATAGGTGGCTCCTGCATTCTTCAACCCGAACGACATGACTCTATAACAATATGTTCCTCTATTGGTGATGAACGTGGTTTTCTCCTAATCCTCTTCTTTGATGAGTATCTGATTATAGCCCGAGTATGCGTCCAGGAAACTCAGCCGATAAGTTGGTTGAGAACTTTTGTGTTTCACCTACAAGAGGGACGGGGGCTCTAACATAAGGATGATGTCATTCTCTGTTTGGGCGTGAGATCGGGTGATCCCTCCTCATGTTATTATCTCTTCATTCTTTCCTGGGTTCGACTTGTACCGAGACGAGCCATCGAGTTGGTCCGTTGAGGTCGTCATTATCTTCCAGGACTTCGGCACAATAGGCATTATGGATTTCGTCCCAAGTGATTGGAAGGTTTTTCATCAACCGGGTCAATAACTTTCTGGTCACTTTTGAACTCTCTCTGCTCAACCCGTTCTGAAAGGTTGCGACCTCTATCCCTTCGAATACGTTAGGTAAATTCATCCTTATCCTGTTGAATTCGGCAAGGAAGTCCCTTAGTCCCTCTCCTTGGGATTGCTTGATGGAGAAGATGTCGTTTACTCTTATTTCGGCTTTCTTGGCCCCGGCATGTGCCATCACAAACTTATCGGCCATTTCTTCGAAAGGTTTTATGGAGCCGGTTGGTAGCTGTGAATACCATGTTATTGCCTCTCCAGTGAGGGGTTCGCCGAACTTCTTTAGCAAAATGGTGGACACATGTTCCTTGGTGAGGCCGTTGCCCTTCTCGGCGGTGACATAATGAGTCAAGTGATCTTCGGGGTCGGTTGTTCTGTCGTACATCCTCAGATATGGTGGCATTTTGAAGGTTCGCGGTATGGCATGTGGGGTTGCTTTTTCTCTATACAACTGCTCTACGAACTTGTAGGCATCCCTCTTCGGCAATAGCTTAGGGGTGCCTGATATCTTGTTAACTCATTCTTGGTGTTCTTTCATTTGGTCTCATGAGCATTTTGTTCTCATTCTACATTTCTTCCATTCTCTACGAAAACAGCAGCGAGGACACCGCCACCTGCACTGTCAGTAACATTGTGAGTAATACATGGCGTTGGAAGGTCTGGTTGATTGCCATGTTCATCTCCTTTCTGTACCGTGTGGGTTCTCATATTTTTTGTGGTCATGCATGGAGCTTGTTTGTTGAGCACGCTTACTAAGGTATTGGTCAACCATGCTTAGAGGAGGTTTTTCATGGCAGGTGGCATCCCTTCTCCTGTGGACGTGGAGGCCCCTTTTTCCATTTGCTTTTGTCGTGCTACAATGGTGGAGGCGACCTCTCGCTCCTGGGGGAGGCATGGGTGTCACATCATCCCCCAATGTTTCATAGTTCCCATTGATAACGTTCATGAGGTTGCCAGGGATGTCACCTGTCACCTTAGTTCTATCTCCTTGGTTACCTGCCATGTAAATTTCTATACGTGCAGAGAGGGAGAAAAACTTTGTGGTTTGTCGGGTTAGAAAAGTCACGTGAGTTGTAGATCTAATGGAAACTATAAATTAGCTAAGAAATCTCCACAGACGGCGCCAAACCGTTTGACCTAAAATTAGATCTAGGTTTAAACAATTAGATTTAATGAAATAGAGTCAATCTTAGCCAATATTAATGTCCAAAAGATGTTTTAACCAGCTTTGTAACAAGATGATGCGTGTATTACTTTAGCTAGTAATAAATGGAGATAACAATAACAATTTTTAATAAACATTAAATAACATTAAATATCAATGATGGCATTTAAGTAAATAAGAGCGCCTGAGTAACTTGAAAAGGGGGCAGATTTGAAGATATTCTTTCTGACAATGATGAATGATTGATGAACCTTTGAATATTCAGATTATTCTTGGATCGTGGGAAAAAGCTCAACAAGAATCTCAAGAATAAGGTATGTTTTGTATATATGCAATACAACTAGATTCCACAGAGAATGTCAATGTGTTTTCTTACAAGAGAATATCTTATGTCCCCTATAATTATGTCTTTTTTTATTTATAGGGAACATATACCTAAATAACCTAATAGTACAAGTAAAGAGAATATCCACCAGAATTTCTCTGTAGTGTCTTATCCTAAAACTAGCCGTTATTATTCTGTCTAAGGCGAATGCTCGGCCTCGACCTTGATCCGCAATGACTCCTCGACCTTGATCTTAGATGACTCGTTGACCCCGCCCTTCACCTCTTAAGAGACTACTTTGACCTTGGACAAGCCTTTATCTAAGTCGTACTGGTGACGCGTGGTAGCCCATGAAGGCCTTCTTAATGCTGATACAATTTAATCATAATAATTTTTTACCCAAACAGATAGTAAGCCTTTTTAATTTTTTTTAATAAATAAGTGAATTTGTTATGAAATAACGACTGTAAAGTAAATAAATCAAAGATAAGTATATATATATATATATATATATATATATATATATATAGAGAGAGAGAGAGAGAGAGAGAGATATTATTCAACTTTCAAACTGATATACATAATGAACTGAAATCTCCTCTATTTATAGAAGAAAGGAAGCTGCTACTGCAAGCTGCTGTGTAAGTTGCTTGTAAGCTGCTACTGCAAGTTGCTGTGTAAGCTGCTTGTAAGTTGCTTGTAAGCTACTACTGCAAGATGCTGTGTAAGCTGCTTGTAAGTTGCTATTGTACCAGATATAGATAATCTTATACCGAGGGTAATATTTATCCATAACTGAGTACCGAAATGATAAGCTTCTTCAGGAAGCTTATTTTCAATAGAGTACCAAATAGATAAACATATTTACGGCGGAGTCCCATATGGATAAGCTTCTTCAGGAATCTTATTTACAACGGAGTACTAAATGAACATCCATAATATAATCATATTTATAACACTCCCCCTTGGATGTTCATTAAAAGATAATGTGCCTCATTAAAACCTTACTAGGAAAAACTGTGGGAAAAAATCCTAATGAAGGAAAAAGAGTACACATATTTTGTAATACGCATTTCTAGGTGCCTCATTAAAAACCTTATAAGGAAAACCCCGTGGGAAAAAACCTTAGTAAGGAAAAAAGAGTGCATCGCGTATTTTACTCCCCCTGATGAAAATCTTGTTTCAAATATTTGAGTCTCTACATTTCAATCTTGTATACCATCTTCTCAAAAGTTGAATTTATAGAGAATATTATCCATTACTATTTTCGATCGATTCAAATTAATCTCATCAAACCAAGTAGCTGCTGCAAGTCATTGAGTTGCTTGCAACCTCGCTGCATCAACTACTTGTAGATAAACTTCAATGGAGTACTAAATGGATAATCTTCTTCAGGAAGATTATCTACAACACAGTAATAAATGGACATCCACAATAATATTTTCATAATACTCCCCATTGGATGTTCATTATTATGTGCCTCGTTAAAACCTTACTAAGAAAAACCCCGTGGGAAAAAATCCTAGTCAAGGAAAAAGAGTACACTAATAATATACAATGCAAGTTGCCTCATTAAAAACCTTATCAGGAAAAACCCAGTGGGAAAAAAAAATGAGCAAGGGAAAAAGAGTACAGTGCATACTTTACCCCCACTGATAAAGACGTTGTTTCATAAACCCAAGTCTCTGTGTAGGAGAAGAGTTATATCTTGCTAGTAAATTAACAGAAAATGCTATGTCAGGACTTGTAGCATTAGCAAGATACATAAGTGCACCAACTGCACTAAGATAAGGTATTTCACGACTAAGGGGTTCCTCATCCTCTTTTGGAGGTCAGAACAGATCCTTATTCACTTCAAGTGATCGAACAACCATTGTTGTACTCAATGGGTGCGCTTTGTCCATGTAAAAGCGTTTTAAGACCCTTTCTATATAGGCAGATTGATGGATAAAGATTATGTATGCTAAATAATCAATTTGCAGATCAAGACAATGTATTGTCTTTCCAAGATCTTTCATCTCAAATTCTTTCTTAAGATATTCAGTTATGATATCAACATAAACAACAAGGATAACCTTTTTTCAGCAAATATTCACTGAGGCGATTATACCACATGCGCCCAGATTGCTTTAAACCGTACGAAGATCTTTGTAATATGATCGAGTAAATTCCTCGAGACTTTGAACTATATGCTTCAGGAATTTTAAATCCTTCAGGGATATTTATATAGATTTAATCAAATGAGTCATATAGGTTATGACTTGTATTTAAATGGCATGACATCTTCAGGTGTCTAGACTGCAGGTCCGATCCTCAAAATCATTTACAATATTGTGCACTATATTGTATCAAATATATGTCGATGATCATTTCGTATCGGTTCCTAAGCGACATAACTTTTTGAGATCTCATCATTTTTCTTATTTAAGGTACATGAACTTCTTCTGGAGTTTCATGAAATGTTATGTCGTGGGCTCTTCTAGAGATCATTTCCTCCTTATTATGATCATTTTGATCATTTGCTCCTATCATTTTCAAGAATTTTAACCTTTGAAACCGATTGGTCTACCACACTTCATGCGTAAAGTAAACTCCATCCTTCAGGGACTTTAATTTTAATAGGATCATTCGCAGCTGAAATATGATATTTAATTTTGGATCAGCAAATGCTTCTGGCATTTGACTTGAATTATCTTTCGAGTGAGGATCATACTAATGATAATTCAATTCATATATTATATTTTTCAACTGCTTATTCCAACCCCCTAACGTTAGAAAAACTAACATATATCCCAAATATTCTTTGGGAAACCTATCTTTGTGCTTTGTGGTAGAGATATTAATCATATACCAAGCACCAAAAGTTATTATATAGTAAAAATATTTGGTTTCTGATCCTAAACCAATTGCGAGGGGAGGACTTATCATTTATTATTGGTCTGATGCATACAAGTGTTGTTGTATGCAATTTAGAAAATCTTAGACCAACACATGAAGCTTTATTCTCATAAGCAATAGTTTAGCCATTAATAGGAGGTATTCAATGCTAAACCAGCTTAGATATAAACCAGCATTATCAAGATGAACTATCTTGATTTCATAATCTGAAAATTATGCTCTTAATTGAGAAAAGAAATTTTAAATGTCAAACTGCAGGTTGACAATAATCGCATATGTAACCATCTCATATATGCATCTATAAGTGGTTCACATGATAGGTGAACGTGCCCATATTCACCTTTTATATATTTCATATTAGGGTCTTCGTCCCAATTTTAGCTGGTATAATCAATTATTTTAAGAACAAGCAATACAAGAGAATTCTTGAAGAATCTTCTAGTTCTTCAGTATATGCTTATTTGAATTCTCAAATAGCTCATCTAAAAATGGCAAATGAAAACTTCAGGTTTATCATGGCATGTGCTATATCTTAATAAACTTCTGGTTTACTATGTCATAAGCTTTTGCATTCGTAAACTTCTGATTTACTGTGGCTACTTTTGTACCAGCGAATTCCTGATTTACTGTAGCTACTTTTGCCTCAGTAAAACTTCTGGTTTACTGTGACTGCTTCTGTATTAGTAAACTTCTAGTTACTGTGATACATGATGTAGTACAAATTGAAGAATAAGGCAGGTAACTTCTCACATATATATTACTTTACCCCCTATGCTTATGGAGACGTAAAGATTTTCAATCTTCCAGTCACTTGTAGTCTTAATATGATAGCCATTTGTATTAGTAAACTTCAGGTTTACTACAACATATGTTTTGACCATAATCTTATAATATGAATGACATGTTTGTGTATAAGCCCTTCGAGAGCCTTCATTTATTATCCACAATCTAATATTTATCGGACACTACTGGTGTCATGTGTCTTCTAGACAAACAGTTAGATCTTCAGGAGTTTTTGATGTATTTTGTACTCTCAAATATTGCTCAGACACTTCTGGTATCATGAGAGAAAATCATAATCAAATGAACAATATGAAGACAATTCTAAATTTCTAAATGTAAGAAATTAAGAATTTCAGTAATTTTACCACCAACTTTATAGCAAATGTCTCCTTCAGGGAGAAACACCATTAACATCTGAATTTTATATCCAAGCGACAACCACATAGTCATTACATCCTTCAGGAAAAGATACATGAGTTGTTATTTCCTTCGGGGAACTCAATAACTAACCATAATATATTAATGTGGTTGTAGTAGAAAGCATTCTACAAGAATGCATTTACCTTAGAATGATACTTAATACAATTATCCAAGATGTTTTACGTACAACAGGTACGTGCGACAATAATTTTTATGCCACAAAATAATATTTATATCCTCTGTTGTTCTAGCTCTTCAGGAGGTGAGTTGTGGTATTTCTTCATTCACTCCGGGGAATGAAAATGTGCTTAAAAAATAACTTTGAATAGCTCATTATTTTGTTTAAGCACAGAAAGGCACCCTTTCATAATATTTTCCTACTTCAGGAGGAAATTTCAATTGTGTTACTTCTTCAGGAGCAAATTTAAAATACGAAAATATTGTCACGACCCAAATTCTCAATCATATTACCTCTTCTAGAGGTGAATTGTAATATATTTACATCAAGAGCGCGTTCATATATTGTCACGGCCCAAATTCCCAACCTTAGGGATCGTGATGGCGCCTAACACTACACTTGCTAGGCAAGCCAATGTTAAGAATTTGATTAGCTATTTTCCTTTGATTATCCATTTAAACATAATAAACAATTATAAAATAAACTTAAGCTATTGACTTTCAATGAATAATTCCAACCATAAAATAATAAACACTTAAATAAACCGAGCCACGAACTAATTATATAAATAACTCTAAGACTACCCCAGGGTCTAGTGTCATAATTCACGAACTACTAAAGAATACTATAATAATGGGCTAGAAGAAATAATATAACTGTTTTGAAAAATATAAAAACAGTCTCTACGAACTAATAGAAGACTCTCGGGATCTGCGAACGCCGGCAGATATACCTCGTGTCTCCAAAAAATAAATAGTTGCTCTAAATATCCCTACTGTTGGCCGGTACCTGGATCTGCACAAAAGAGTGCAGAGTGTAGTATCAGTACAACCGACCCCATGTACTGAGTAAGTGTTGAGCCTAACCTCGACGAAATAGTGACGAGGCTACGGCGGGGCTTTAACAATATGAATTGTAACAATATTATATAAAGCAAGAAATAAATCTAAATAAATAAATGAACAAGTACTGCAATAACAATAAAATAACTCAACCGCCTTTTTCAGGCCTCAGCTATAACCAACTCTAAAGTAAATTTCCAAGTTTCCAAACCTTACTTTGAAATAATCACATGTACTAAATATAAGAAAAACTGTAGAGAAAATCAAGAGTTTTCAAATCATTTAAAGTTTAAAAATCAGTAAAAACATCATGTTTCTCCATTTTCACAGTCATGTTGCGGCGTGCAACCCGATACCACCTATTCACAACATCACAATCAATTATCCACCCTTATCACACCAATTATCCACCCTTATCACATCAATTTATCCACCCTTATCACACCAATTTATTCACCCTTATCACACAAATTTATGATTCAAAAGTTTCAAACAGAAAACAGTATAACCCATAAACTTTAACAACAACAATGTAAATAGCCAAGAAAACCGACACGAATATATATATATATATATATATA
>ML243998.1:67045-81601 GCA_005239495.1 Nicotiana undulata | reverse complement strand
TCATATGTACTTATTTTCAGACCTTTGTTTTAGTAATCTCTTAGACAGTTCGTGAGTATGTGACACTAGTTCTGGGATTTGTATATGGGTTTAATTTCGAAATTGCTATATTATTTTTGGTAATTTGTCTTCATATTGTTTACCATCGATGCCTTAGTTATCTCGTTCGTTTTAGTTGTTAATGAGTTTTATTTAGTTCAAACGTTGGCTTGTCTAGCGGGTTCAACGTTAGACGCAGTCATGGCCCGAATGTGGGATTTCGGGTCGTGACAAGATTGAGTTGAGTTGTTTGAAGAATTGCTTGGAAGGTATTAAGGACTCAACGGAGTTGAGGTATGTTATGGCTAAACCTTTCTTCATTTTGGCATGATCCCGCAACTACATGAGTTTAATAATAAGGCATAAAGAGAAGTTCGAATTCCTGAACTTATGTATGTTATCCTAGTCTCATAAATTACAATATTCTCCCTTATCGGAACTTTATATTTAGTTACGTATTGTCTTCATCCAGTTAAGAGAGCAGAGGGTTTATATATATATATATATATATATATATATATATAGTATCTTCACCACCATCGAGCTATAATCGGAGGGCAGGCCCTATTGGGTAACCTCTGATCATATGGTAAGTTATATACCGAGCCTACTATGGCCGAGCGCCTATAAGCGAGCCCATAATGGCCGAGATACTGAGCCTAGTCCGGCGGAGCGCCTATGAGCGAGCCTACTACGGTAGAGCAGTTAACTAGGGCCCTAGCAAATGAAACATCAGAGACCTTGCCACAAGGTGATACTCTGTTGCATATGATGTAAAGCCACATCTTGGCCTCACCTGTGAAGTCTATGGATTTTAAAACTTCCTCTTGTTGGCCCAATTCGCGCTCTTGTCTGCGGGATAAAGTTTAGAAGCTATTCAATCTCCGTTAAAGCAATGATATTTTGCTTGTACTAGCTCAAGTGGATGTTCCGAAAGCCCTAAAACATCATTGATCTGCTCAGTTCCAAACCTCATTGTTTTTACTCTTATAGTGAGTTGTGGGTCGTTGAAGTTTGTACGCCTAAGGTTTACGTAAAATTCGCGAACCTATTCCTCAATGGATTCACACGGAGTAGGCATGAAACACGACCAGCCAATGGTCTGTTGTGATGACCCAAAGGGTCATTTTAAGAATTTAGACTCCATTATAAAAAGACTAATTTTAATCACCTCGATTTGCATGCGCATTCCGGGCGTGAAATCGTAAATATTTTATGTGAAAATATGAGAAATAGTAATTTATAGAGTTAAAACTTGGTTTTTAGTTGACTTTGGTCAATATTTTGAGTAAACGAACCCGTATTTGTGTTCCGATGAGCCCGAGAGGTCCGCAATAAAATATGGGACTTGGGCATATGCCCGTAATTGCATTCCGAGGTCCCTAGCCTTAGAAAACAATTTTTGAAGAAAATTGTTTTGGTGGTAATTACAAGAAATAAAGAAATAAAATAATAGGTGAAATTGTTGGTATCGGGCCCGTATTTTGATTTCGGAGCCCGGAACACGTTTGTTATGTTATTTAAGTCCTATCTGTAAAATTTGATGAGAATCGGAGTTGAGACGTGATTCGGACATCCAGTTGAAAGGTTAGAAATTTGAGTGTTCTTGAAGAAACCTTGAGTTTTGAGGTTAAATTTGTAGATTTTGATGTTATTTTGATGATTTGATTGCACGAGCAAGTCCGTATAATGTTTTTAGACTTGCGTGCATGTTTGGTTTGGAGCCTCGAGGCTCAGGTGAGTTTCGGGTAGGCTACGGAGTGTTTAAACTTAGAACGTTTCATCACAGCAAAATTTTGGTGTTGGCAGGCCTCTGATTTCGCATTTGTGAGATCAAACTTCGCATTTGTGAAGTCCTGGGCCAGCCCCAGATCTCGCAAATATGAGATTTCTGGTCGCAAATGCGAGACCTCAAATGTCGCAAATGCGACAAATTCATCACATTTGCGATGACGACCCAAAATCGAAGGGTTTGCAAATGCAAACCCCTGTTCGCAAATGCGAGATCCGCAACTAGTTAAATCATATTTTAGACTGGTTTTTCACTTCTTTTTCAATTCTCTCAAACCCTAAACTTCCATAGGCGATTTTCCAAAAACCCAAACTTCTCTAAGTCATTGGTAAGTGACCTCTAACTAATTCTTTTCATTCCTAAACAACTTTTAACAAGATTTCAACCAAAACTCTAGAGTTTTCATGGTAAAAATTGGGGATTTCGGGTAGAACTTTGGAATTTCAAATTTAGGTATTTAGACCTCAAATTGAGGCGGATTCCAAAACATATTGTATATCCGGACTCGGGGGAGATTGGGTAAACGGTTTTTGGTCTGAACCTCAAGTTTAGACCAAGCGAGTTTGTTGCTCTCAAACGCACACGCAAGTATACGTGGCCGTACAAGTAATATAATGATAAATCGAGTATCAAACCCACATAGACTTGTGTAAACTGCTCACTAATTCACTATGATTGTTATTCAATCAAGCCAAGATAAAAATCTAATAATTAACTATGTTATACTACGATTCTGAGAAATAACTAATTATCAACTAACGAGTTGATTGTTGTGTATTCAGTAGAGACAAATATTCCAGGGTTGTGATTGATTCACCATTCGTATTGTGTTCTAATTAACTCTCCCTTTCATATAATTCACTCATGGTTTCTAATTAATTGATAATTTCTCTCATAGCCTTCTCCCGAAGCACTACTCGCCTATTCTCAACAGATTAACACCTATATTCCTATGAAATTAATATGTCAGAACGCACTAAGATTACGATATTTAATTAAGTACGGTGACTAGGTATTGTTGCGCCCCCTTTTTCTATTGCACGGGTCAGGTGCGGAGAGATCGGGTTTATGACATTTTGGACAACTCCTTAAAGGAAAGGTTTAAGGAAGAGTCGCCACCTAACGATTTTTATGGTGTGTTAGGGCACCTAGAGTAAATAACTCATGAACTAGTTTGCATTACCATAGAGTGGGTAAGGGCTTGAAATTATCCCAAGGGGAAGGTGTTAGGCACCCCTCAGGATCCACAACTGTGGGTCCCAGCCAAGAAGTTTTGTGAATTTGGACAGACAAACAAGTAAGGCTCAGATAAGAGGGGATTTCATACAAAGCACAAGTTTTATTAAAGAAAGATTTTAGAAACATTGCAAATATTTAAAGAAATTATCCTAGGTTTAAAGTAATACGGATCACCTCAATGCAATACCCGGTATGTCACTTCCTCAAAGAGGCGGCTACACGTGGTATTAGCGCACCAGTCATCATATCCGTATTCTACCCTTCCCACCCCGTAAAGGTTATTTAAAACGCGTGTGTTGGTCACGAGTGCTTATCGCGTGCTATTACCCGTCCCAACCTATAAGTCTTGGAGGGTATTTAGGACTACTATTCCTACAAGGCAGGGACTAGGCTGAACCCTTAGGTTTAAAGGATAAAACACTAAGCGACATACATAACAAGTAGGACTGCACGTATAAGGGAACACATAGAGAAAATAAAGGCTCACAGATCCCTCCACAGGTAGACATATAAGTAGCACGTCTCAAACACGCTTAATGTCTCAACGATGAGAGATTAAAACAGGAGTTTAAAGTGAAACCAGTAAGTTGCAAAAGGATCTGCTTTGAAAAACACTTAGCGATGAAGTAGACAATTCAATTTAGATTGAGTAATTCAGAAAATGGTTGATTTTCAGATATGCAGTTGTTTAGAGACAACGGTAGGATTTAGAAGATATACAGGGATTTAAAGTTTCCAGAAAATACATATGAAAATCATTAAAGCGTGGTTTGCAGTGATATAGTGATTTTAAAAGAGAAGTGACTAAAATGCAGTAGCTTAACAGAGAGTAGTAGTTAAAAAGAGAATTATAGTAAAAGAGTGGTAAAATTGTACCAAAAATAGCAGGTTTACAGAGCAAGGATTCATAATGGCACGATTAGAGCGGAGTGAAGTAACTTTACAACCCAGCAATTTGAAAACATAATAGTGCAAGAACTAGAAAATCCTAAGGGTTAGCAAATGCACGACTTCAAGATTTGCTAAAAATATAGTGTAGGAGTCTTAATAAGAAGTAGAGTAAACTTCAGAGAGGCAAAATCAAGAATGGGAGCAGCAGAGTTCAAAAAGGTTAAAAGAGGCTGATTAAACTAGTAGAACATAATTGATTTGATTTTAATACGCATTAGGACTAAAGTTTGCCTAGGCGTCGTATACATTGCCTAACTATCTCAAAGGGTGAACATGCATATTTGGATTCTAATTTTAAAAATATATATTTGCAGAAAATGTTTCAAGTAGACTAATCATATTTTATGGGATTATTAGATAACATGCTAATTGGGCTTTCAGCTACTGTAGTTCGACAAATAAGAAGTCCTAAAGGCAGGAAATCTAATGCACACAGGAGTACCCTAAAACATGGTTTCTAAATGCCATGATCATGAAAATATGAAGTGATAATGCCTTACAACCGTTTATTTGCTTGTTCTGGTTATTACTGTGATCATGGTTTACGAAATGAACATATTAGATATGCTGAAAATTGAAGAACCTATAGCAGGATTTCTAATGAGATGCATGTCCTAGGCAGATTATCTATTGCACAAGTAAGTAAATAGAGGCCTATAAGCATGTTGTCTAGCCATGATTACACTAAGCATGCATAACCCCCCGTATCCACTATCCAGCCCCAGTTATTCGTTTACAAATTATTACAAACCAGTAATAAATGAATTACAGTAATGAAAAAAATAAAAATAAGAAGTTATTCTATAGGGAGCCTTCAATCAGGACCAATCTCCCAGCCTCACTCCTTTCGAGTTTCACAGCCTTACATGGCCTGGGTGCGGCAAAGTTCTCTAGGGCCCCAAATGGGTCCCTGGCCAATACCAGCACCCAAGAAAATTGCCAAGATTTTAACAAAGTGCAGTGTGGAATTATCAGCCTTGTGTGTCAAAGTTCAATGAGTACTCAGGGGTACTCAAGGCAATGCTCACACGAAGGGGGTAGGACCTAATTTCTAAGAGCAGTGTGAAGTGCAGGGAAGAGAGGAAAGTTCATAGTTTAACAAAGGAGTTTTCTTTTAAAACTGGAGAGTTATTTTTAAAAGACTAACTTGAAACAATCAGAAACACCAATCAAAGGTTCAACAATATAGAGTTTCACACAAGGACTATGGGGTAGAGGGGACAAATAGATCACATAATACCTAGGAGGTACAGAGACTCACTAGGAATGAATACACGAAATCACAGAGGTTCAGGGGACCAAGAAATGGTCAAGTTTAGACATAATAGTAGACAGTAACAGAATACATATATAACAGGTAGGATTAAAAGCAAGTAAGAGTCATGAGAGCATTTAAGTCATAGATAGGATGACTAGTAACAGATAAAGGTTCAGGGACCATGGGACAGAAAATTCATACATGATACAAGAATAGAGATGGCCTAACAGATGCATACAAGAATAAGTAAATCCCATAACAAGTATTGATTTAATCAAAAACAGGTAAAGAAGTAAGCACGGCAAGTATCAACAGGAAAACAGGGCATCAATTGCATGTAAAACAGTAGAAGTATAGGTAGAAAAACAATTAAGAATAATACTGAAGTAGTAATAACCACAATGGTTTGGAAACTTTTGAAGCTAAATCAGGACATACCAGTAATGAGAGAGAGCACCGCAGAATGAAAGAGCCAAGTATGAGCACAATATTAGCCTTGGCTTTCAGCCGGCTAATAACAGTCAAGAGTAGAGAACAACAGTAGAGCAGAGAAAGAAAGAGAGCAAGAACACAAGAGAGAATAGTGTATTGCAATGTACTAGTGTATTGTCGTGTGAATTCTCAGTATCTGTAAAGAGGGAAGACAAGTCCTTATATAGTTTTGAAAACAAGCAGTACTTAGGCAGCGAGTGCACAAACATGGAAATAGCAATCAATTAGTGTCAATTAAGCCAACCGGACTCCTTTAATTAAGGAGTCTAGTTCAAACGGTATAGTCGAGGCAGAATAAGGAAAGAAAATAAGTTTAATAAGGCTGATTAGGGCGGAAAATCACATAGTGCATAAACAAAGCCAAATACATAGTGGGTAATTAAGAAAAGTTGAAATGATATCACATTTATGAAAATAAAATAGGGTATTAGTTGGAAAATCAATTAAGAGGATTTCGAATTCTATTGTAATCACAGGGAATCCAGAGTAATTAGGGAAAGCCTCACATGAATATAGAAATAATTAAAAATTGATACAGAATTACAGAAAGAATATACAAGACCATGTATTTAAGGAAAATATTATAAGCATGGGATTCTTTACACACACAAAAAAAAGATCAATATAAGACAAGTAAACATCCAGTAGGGTAAAGGTCGGAATTATCAAGCATTTAAATAGCAGTCACATGATTAACAGGAAGAGATACCCATAGAACAGCAGGAATTAGAGGTCGTGACCATGAGTCAAAGCAGGAGTTGCAGAGAACACATAAATGCATAGTCAAGTAGTAAAGAACAACCCAGAATACTTAGGGTTTCACCAATAATAGTTCAAATAACATAAAATCAGGAGATAATAGCTTAAAACACAGTAGAGGCGTTTAAAAAATCAGAGGAAAACAGTTTTGAGAACAGGGTCGAGAAACCCTAGTTTCAAAAGGAGACAAACTTGAAAAACTGAAAAGATTCAGTAGAGGATAGTTCAAAACATAAAAGAAGTGAGTCGAAATCGTTAAAATACAGAGATTTAAGAAGTTTAGGTCGAGATTAGGGTTTCATGAGAAACCAGAGAGAGAAGTAAGGGAACCTGGCTGTGAAACTCAGGACAATGGTGTTTAGAGCACCATCGAGTCAAAACCCATCGGAGAAAGGCCGGAAACAACCCCAGGCAGAGCTTCCAGTGGTGGTCCGGCATGGTTGAAACCCATGGAGGTCTCAAAGACGGAGAGGATCGGAGAGATAAGGCTTCAAGGCGGCTGGTGGTCGAAAGGGGTGAGACTGGAGGTGGCCGGAGAGACGGTGAAGGCCATCGGAGAAAAAGAAGAACCCAGAAGGTTCTAGAGAGAGGAAGAGGCGGATAGAGAGAGAGAGATAGTCTCGAAAATGAAAGACGGGGAGGGGGGTTGGTTAGAGTTAATTAAGGAAATAAAAGATCTGGGTCGTTGATCAAGCTCAGATCTGACCGGGGTAGGGACGGGTAGAGAGATGGTTTGGGATGGGTCATTTGTGGGTCTGATGGGTTGGGTATTTGGGGTTCGAATGTGGCTAGAATTTAAATAAAAGAAGGCTAGGTGTTAATACCCAATAAAAATAGGTAATTAATTAATAATAAAAAATATTTAATAATTATAAAATATGAAATTAAGTTAAATAGGTAAAATTACAATAATTAACTAATATTAAATGTAAGAAAACATAAATTTCGAATTTAAAAAGGTATAAAATGTCTAATTAGGCCATAAATGCAAAATGATTGTAATTGCAATTAAATAAGACCCAACTCGATTTTAATAAATAGAAAATGACTATAAATGATATACTGAGCTAGGAAGTATTTTTGAAATTATTTAGGGCATAATTTATGAATTAAAATGGGGAAATAGTTTAAGTAAAAATATGGAAAAGTAGAGAAAAATACTCATTATTGCAAAGAGTGATTTTGAAAGATGATATGCAAGTTAAAAAAAATAATTTGAGGAAAAATTGGGTATCAACAGCTGCCCCTCTTTACCCGGGAAGGATGAAAGAGTTGTCGGGTAAAGATATGATGGTCAATTTTGACCGAGTGGAAATTGGACGAGATATTTAGGCCGCACCCTAGTTTTTGAGTTGCTTACATATCCCCGGTTTTACAGGAATCAGGCCGTATGTAGTTCGGAATCATCGACGAAATATATCGGTGATGTTTCACAAGAACGGATGCAAGGTGCAAGGTAAGGAAAAATTGGAAGGTCTTACGGGGTTGTTTTGGAGAACTGGAGCGGTCCGCTCCTGCCTGGTTGGCTGTTCCGGCCGGATTACCTGCAAGTAAATAACAAGCATATATCGTGCATAATATAAATATGATGCAAGTTCCCGTTGGACTATGAATGTCGTCTTTGGACAATTTAGGATGATGTCCTTAGACCATGATGTCCTGGGCCATGAATCGCTTGGTGCGGGATTCGTAGGCTATGAAATGATGTTCTCGGGCCATGAGGATGGTGCCCCCGAACCATGGTGCCTTTGAATAATGATATGCAAGTTGAATAAAAGAGATCCTTAGCCCATGAAATGATGTTCTCGGGCCATGAAGATGCAGCCTCTGAACGATGACGCCTTTGGACAAGTTGGCGATATTTTAGCCCATGAAAAATGCAGTAGTATGATGTTGACAAGACAGAGCTTAGTCTTGCGATTTGCCAAAGGAAAGAGGGGCAGAGCTTAGCCCGAAAGAAAGTGTAAATAAATAGCTTAACAAAAGGTGATTGCTTTGAAAAGGTAGATAGGAGCTTTGCGTAATGAAGTAGAATGCAGAGAGAGGTAGCGTGGAACCTCGAAAGGTAGAATGGTAGCCTTATGCAGTGCAAAATGCAAGGGGAGGTAGCGTGGAACCTCAGAAGGCAGAATAGTAGCCTTATGCAAAGATGCGAATGCAGATGGAGGTAGAGCTTAACCTCGGAAGGCAGAATAGTAGCCTTATGCAAAGATGCAAATGCAGATGGAGGTAGAGCTTAACCTCGGAAGGAAGAATAGTAGCCTTATGCAATGCGAGAAAATGCAGGTATACAGTGCTTAGTCTCGGAAGGCAGAACAGTAGCCTTATGCAAATATGCGAATGCAGGGGAGGTAGAGATTAACCTCGGAAGGAAGAATGATAGCCTTATGCAATGTGAGAAAACAAATGACAGTAAGAGTTCTTAGCTGATGATAAATTTTGGCGATATGATTGTTGTGAATGAAGCGTTGTTTGCGATAATAGTAAGCGTCAGCATGTGCGACGAGTTCGAGAGTGTATCCTTGAGAAGTATGCGTCTTGCGGGGATAATAAGATCTTTTGGGCTTCCGCCGTATTTGTGCCTGCATCCAAAGAAAAATCGTGAGTTCTGTAAAGGGGAGGGTTAGTTCATATCCCCGCTGGCTCGGCTCGACCTATCTGCTTGATAATGATAACTTTGTTGTACCATGGGGGTAGCGTTGCTAAACAAGCTGTTTTGGGAAGTAAATATGCATGGTTATATAAAATATAACATACAATTTAAAAACAGATTTATTTGGATGAACCGACGACTACGACACGGTTCAAGACATTGCGGCCTCTCTTGCTACGGAATTTTGAGGGTCCTACTCAAAATTCTTCCCCGGTTTGATAGGTGAATGCGTCCGGCTGCTGCTTGTGCGGTGACCGGCTGAACTTGCTTCGGAATTTTGAGGTCCCTCCTCAAAATTCTGCCCCAGTTTCCATTCGTGGGGAGAAATGAAATTTTTATTAAAATGTGACCGAACCCATAGGGCTGCCTACGTATCCCCTCTTAAACGGGAATCAGGTCAGGCGTAGTTCACTTTACAACATTGAGAAAAGCATAAAGAGTTACACATAGTAGCGCTTGACTGCATCTGAGTTGATTGGTTAAGGCCAAACTTCTCCATCCATTTCTGCAAGTATGAGTGCTCCTCCTGTTAGCACTCGGTGGACTATGTACGGGCCCTGCCAATTGGGAGAGAATTTCCCTTTTGCTTCGTCTTGATGAGGAAAAGTTTCTTAAACACCAGCTGCCCTGGTGTGAATCGTCTTGGTTTGACTTTCTTGTTGAAGGCTCTGGTCATTCTGTTTTGATATAGCTGACCATGACAAACCGTGTTCATTCTTTTTCCGTCTATGAGGGCCAATTGCTCATAGCGACTTCCTACCCATTCTGCGTCGTTGAGCTCAGCTTCTTGTATGATTCTCAGAGATAGAATTTCAACTTCAGCAGGAATGACAGCTTCTGTATCGTATACCAACATGTAAGGAGTTGCCCCAGTTGATGTGCAAACCGTGGTGCGGTATCCCAGTAGGGCGAATGACAGCTTCTCGTGCCATTGCTTGTGCTTCTCTATCATCTTTCTCAATATCTTCTTGACGTTCTTGTTGGCAGCCTCAACGGCTCCATTCATCTGCGGTCTGTATGCTGTGGAGTTCTTGTGTTTGATCTTGAAGGTTACACACATTGCTTTCATCAAATCACTGTTTAGGTTGGAACCATTGTCGGTGATGATTGACTCTGGAACTCCGAACTGACAAACAATGCGGTCGAGGACAAAGTCGGCCACGACTTTCTTGGTAACTGCTTTGTAAGATGCTGCTTCGACCCATTTGGTGAAATAGTCAATGGCGACCAAGAAAAACCTGTGTCTGTTGGAGGCGGCAGGCTCGATTGGTCCAATAACATCCATGCCCCAAGCGGCGAACGGCCAGGGTGAGCTTGTTTCATTAAGCTCACTGGGAGGTACCCTTATCATATCCCCATGTATCTGACATCGGTGGCATTTGCGGACATACTGGATGCAGTCTGTTTCCATGGTCATCCAGAAATAACCAGCCTGAAGTATCTTCTTTGCTAGAACAAACCCGTTCATATGAGGACCGCATGTACCAGCATGTATTTCCTCTAACAACTTCGTTGCTTCCTTTGCTTTGACATATCTTAGCAAACCCAGATCGGGAGTCCTCCTGTACAAGATTCCTCCGTTGTAAAAGAAATTGTTTGATAACCTTCGAAGAGTGCACTTCTGAGTAGCGTTTGCAAGCTCTGGGTACTCTCACTTTGCCAAGTACTCCTTGATATCATGAAACCAAGGTTTTTCGTCTACTTCCTCTTCAACATGGGCGCAGTAAGCCGGCTGATTGTGCATCCCCACCGGGATAGGATCAATGAAGTTCTTGTTTGGATGCTGGATCATAGATGACAAGGTAGCCAATGCATCGGCAAACTCATTCTGGATTCTAGGAACGTGCCGGAATTCAATCTTTTCGAACCTCTTTCTCAATTCCTGCACACGATGTAGGTATGGCAGTATCTTGGAATTCTTGTTCACCCATTCTCCTTGGACTTGGCGTATCAATAAGTCTGAGTCACCAATCACTAATAATTCCTGAACATTCATGTCGATGGCCAAGTTAAGCCCCAGGATACAGGCCTCATATTCAACCATGTTGTTGGTGTAGGGAAATCTAAGTTTTGCGGATACCGGATAATGCTGACCGATTTCTGATATCAGGGCTGCTCCAATACCAACCCCTTTGAAATTTGCTACTCCATCAAAGAACATCCTCCAACCGTCGTAGGATTCTGCAATGTCCTCTCCTACGAATGACCTTCTTCATCGGGGAAATACGTTTTCAATGGTTTGTATTCTCCGTCCACAGGATTTTCAGCAAGATGATCAGCTAATGCTTGTCCCTTGACCTCCTTCTGAGTTACGTAAATGATGTCGAACTCACTTAACAGGATCTTCCATTTAGCTAGCTTGCCAGTGGGCATGGGCTTCTGAAAGATGTACTTTAGCGGATCCATCCTCGATATGAGGTACGTTGTGTAGGCACATAAATAATGCCTCAGCTTCTGTGCGACCCAAGTCAAAGCACTACATGTGCGCTCTAATAGAGAATATCGGGCCTCATACGGAGTAAACTTCTTGCTGAGGTAGTACATTGCTTGCTTTCTCCTCCCTGTTTCGTCATGTTTCCCGAGAATNAGTGGACTGGGCTATGAACCGGCTGATATAATTGAGCCTTCCCAGAAAGCTCATAACATCCTTCTTGTTCCTTGGTGGCGGCAATTCTTGGATGGCTTTAACCTTTGATGGATCTAGCTCTATTCCTCGATGACTGACAATGAATCCTAGCAGCTTGCCAGTAGGAACCCCGAATGCACACTTTGCGGGGTTAAGTTTCAGATTGTATTTCCTTAGCCTGTTGAAGAACTTTCTCAAATCTTCCATGTGATCAGCAGCTTTCTTTGATTTGATGATGACGTCGTCCACATATACCTCGATCTCCTTGCGAATCATATCATGGAAGATAGTAGTCATGGCTCTCATGTAAGTGGCCCATGCATTCTTCAGACCGAATGGCATCATCTTGTAGCAATACGCTCCCCACGGCGTAATGAAGGTCGTTTTCTCAGCATCTTCTTCGTCCATCCAAATCTGATGGTAACCAGCAAAACAATCTACAAAGGACTGCAGCTCGTGCTTGGCACAGTTGTCAATTAAGATGTGTATGTTTGGCAGGGGGAAGTCGTCTTTCGGACTGGCCCGGTTGAGATCCCGGTAGTCGATGCAGACTCTGACCTTCCCATCTTTCTTTGGTACAGGCACAATGTTGGCTAACCATGTAGGATATTCGACCACCCGTAGAACCCCGGCGTTGATCTGCTTGGTGACCTCTTCTTTGATTTTCAAGCTCATGTCTGGTTTGAACTTCCTGAGCTTTTGCTTCACTGGTGCGCATGTTGGATTGGTTGGCAGCTTGTGGGCCACAATAGATGTACTGAGGCTAGTCATGTCATCATATGACCAGGAGAATATGTCCTAGTATTCCCTTAAGAATTACGTATATTCCTCATTTTCTGACGGCGACAGATGAATGCTGATGCGTGTTTCTTTGACGTTCTCTACATTTCCCAGGTTGACGACCTCAGTCTCGTCCAAGTTAGACTTAGGTCTATTCTCAAAGTTCTCGACCTCTTTAATAATATCCTCAGGTATATCATCCTCGTCTGACTCGAAATCCGTTTGTTGTGTTTCCTCGTTGCATGTCATAGTCGTCGGTTCATCAAGATAAGTAATAGTAATGTCCGAGGCTCGACGGGCTTTGGTTGTCCTGACGGACCAATTGTTGATACATGATCCCTTGCTCACGACTTGTATAGAAGCGCCTTCCTCCCCCTCCTCCTCGAGAATGACACAGTAGTCCATATCCTCATCATCCAGAAATAGATCCCTCATTGCCGCTAGTGTTTCCTCCTCGTCTGTACCATATGTGATGTCAGCTGGCTGGAAAGTCTGCTCTATGTGGGGTATTGGCTGCTCCAATGGGTAGTAGGGGCCGCGCCATAGTGGCGACCAGTTCCTGAATTCCTTCCAAGTGTACTCGTACCCCAGACCAAAAGTGGTACCGTGCTTCTTGAGTGTTATTGGATTTGTTATTCCTTGGAGATCCTTACCGAGCCCTTTACCTAGCTCGTACCCTTGCCAGTTCAATATGCTTTCAGTCTGACTGCCCCACCACTTGTCCTTGTCAATGGCGTTAACACGTTCAACGTTGTGGTAGATTTCTCCACTGTCACGACCCGAATTCCGACCTTCAGGCCGTGACTGCGTCTAACGTTGAACCCGCTAGACAAGCCAATGTGAGCAGTTAAACTAACATGATAACACTCAATTAACAGAATTAACCAAAAATAGTTTACGATTTAGCAGCGGAAGTAGATAAAACAGAACTAAATGATTTAAACAACTCACGAACATACTAAAAGATTACTGCAACCAAGGGCTGAACAATAACTGCATATAACTGTCTTTGAAACTAAATGAAAAAAACAGGAAGGAAGGAAAAGGGATAGAGGAGACATTAAGGCACACGAACGTCTGCGGGTCTACCTTGCAATCTCCGAGGTGGACTGAAGGATACTCTCTCCAACGATGTCCAATGGGTCCGGCTGCGGGATCTGCACAACATAAAGAAGTGCAGGTGTAGCATCAGTACAACCGACCCCATGTACTGAGTAAGTGCCGAGCCTAACCTCGGCCGAAGTAGTGATGAGGCTAGACTAGACAACGGTAATCTACCTGTACAGTTCTACGAGATATATCACCGACAAACGCAGGAATAGACAGATAAACATGGGATATGGGAGAATTTAATGGGAACAAGTGAAATGAAGCAGTTAAATTAACATATAGAAGTAGACAAGGGCGCAAGTTAACACGATAGNCCTTCGTGCTTGTAATCAATGTAAATCATGGCACGGCATTATCCTTCGTGCTTATAATCAATGTGAATCATGGAACAACATTACCCTTCGTGCTTTACACTCTTCCTCACTATGCAATGTAATCAAATATCATGTCACGGCATCACACTTTGTGCTCTTCACTCTTCCTCACCAAACAATGACAGATATAATGGCAAGGAGTACATCATAGTGGAAATACATTTCAATATCACCCGACAAGGGAAAAACATCAATCAATATCACAACAATTGCCCGGCAAGGGTCTCATCTATAACCAATCACCTCAATTGTATACTTTACATTTGGATTCTCAATCGTATCAACACTTCTTAAGCTCAACAACCAATACTTTCAACAAGAATGAATTACCAAGTAGAGACAATCTCATAATATGATAAACATGGAAGAAATACTACAATTTCTATCAAAATAGACTCACGGACATGCCTGACACACATTGCATAGGTACTCGTCACCTCACCTATGCAATGAACATGATAATCACTTAGCACATAGCAAATA
>ML243998.1:31390-66783 GCA_005239495.1 Nicotiana undulata | reverse complement strand
ATAACCCCACGAGTTCAAATATATGATTTGTTTTAAGATCCGACCCCAAATTGAGGTTGAATCACCCAAAATCCCATAAGCCCTAACTCTACCCAAAACCCTTAATTTCTACTTGATTTTTGGATTTTAGGCCTAGGTTCTAGTGATTATGGAATAAAAGTGGAAGGAATTGGTGTTAGAATCGATTACCTCCGAGATTGTAGTGATGGAACTCTTCAAAAATGGCTAAGGGGTTGTGGAGAAGAAGTGGGTTAAATCCCGTAATGTTTCTGTTTTGGACTTAAGGAAAAAAAATCACTGGACGAATCTCGTACATGCGGAAGGAAGGCTCGCACCTGCGGTATACCGAAGGTGCGGAAAAATGGTCGCACCTGCGGAAAGAATGTCGCCCTTGCGGAGCCGCACCTGCGGTGCCTGGGTCGCGCCTGCGAGGGGGACCGCACCTGCGGACTTGGTGTCGCGCCTGCGGTCTCGCACCTGCGGCTCTAGGCTCGCAGGTGCGGACACACCAGAAGATGGTGCATCAGCAGTGATTTTCCTAAGTTGAACACCCCGAACACCTACCCGAATCACATCCGAGCCCTCAGGGCTCGAAACCAAAAACACATACAACTCCCAAAACATCCTACGGATTTATTCAAGCTTTTAAATCACCAAAATATCATCAAAATCAACAAATTAAACCTCAAAACTCATAGAAATTTCTTAAAACTTCATAAAGCTTAATTTTACCAATTTTGATCCGAAACACGTCATTCCAAGTCCGTTTTACACCAATTTTCATAGATAAGTCACATAACATATAATAAACCTGTTCCAGGCTCCAGAACCATAATACGAGACCGGTAACATGGTGTTCACATAATAATTCATTTTCAAATTCCTTTATTATTTCCAGAAAATAATTTTCTTTAAAAATTCATTTCTCGGGCCTGGGACCTCGGAATTCGATTCCGGGCATACGCCCAAGTCCCATATTTTCCTACGGACCCTCCGGGACCGTCAAATCACAGTTCCGGGTCCGTTTACCAAAAATGTTGACCAAAGTCAACTTTATTCATTTAATTATCATAAATTTCCATTTTCATCAAATTTCAACATAAGGACTTCTCGGCTACACGCCCGGGATGCGCCCGCATAACGAGGTGAGATTAACGGAGGCTTTCGGGGCCTCAGAACATAGATTTATCTAGGATTACTTAGGACGACCTTTTGGGTCATCACATCCACCCAACTTTCTCCTTCTATCGATGACCGAATAGGTCTGGCGACCGTAGATATGGTTGCTACCGTCGCCATGAATGATTACCTCTTGGTGATTCCATTCAAACTTCACATCTTGGTGTAAGGTTGATGCCACGGCCCCAGTCGCGTGGATCCAAGGTCGTCCCAACAGTAAGTTGTAGGATGCAGGCGTATCTATCACTTGGAAATCTACATCGAACCAAGTTGGTCCCATCTGCAAGCACAAGGTGATTTCTCCCATGGTGGACCTCTGTGAACCATCGAAGGCTTTTACGTTGATCTCTCCTTCCTTTATCTCATGTAGACTTTTTCCCAATTTCTTGAGCGTGACCAGTGGACAGATGTTGAAGCTGGAACCCCCATCAATTAGGATCCTTGTGATGAAATGATCCTCACATTGTACCGTGATGTGTAGTGCTCTGTTATGTCCTAATCCTTCAGGCGGCAGCTCATCTTCATGGAAAGTGATCTTGTGCATTTTCCAGTACCTGGCCTACCATATTGGCCATTTCCCCACTGGTGATATTGTCGGGCACGTATGCTTCACTCAGCACCCTTAGCAAAGCACTCCTGTGTGTTTCAGAGTTCTGTAATAGGGAGAGGATGGATATCTGATATGGTGTTTTGTTCAACTGGTCGAGGATTGAGTATTCCTTGGCTTGTATCTTTCTCCACTGATCGTCTGAACCTGTTTCAATGATGGGGGGACGGTTGTTGGCCTGCTTGCTAGACTCGGCCAAATGTTCAGGGGTATAAACTATGCAGCGATGGCTTTTTCAGACTTGCCTTTGCCTTTCCTCCTTGCTTCAGCGGTATAGTCCCACGGAATGGCGTCTGAGTAAAAGGGTGTCGTTGTTGACATTGCCACTGGAATAGTGTGGTCATTCTTATTCTTGCCGGAGTATATGTTATAGATGGCCGGACTGCAACTTCGAGCGGTCGTACAAACTCGACTTCGATTGGCACTAGGTCCTTTTCTTTTGCGGGTGGTCTCGAGTCAAACTCAAGTGGAATGGACATGTTTACCTCAGCTTCCTCAGATGGATGCATCTGGACCACGATCGGATTAAGAGTAATTGCAGGCTTCTTCGGATCACCCTCTGCAATCAGTCCAATTGATCCCTCGGGATCCCAGTCATCATCAACCTCAATCATGTGGACACCGCCTTTGTGGTCAGGCAGCGGATTATTGTGAACATTAGGAGCAGGGTCCTTGGATACAATGATCTTGTTATCTATGAGAGTCTGTATCTTGTCCTTCAAGAAACAGCATTCCTCGATGGTGTGTCCCTTCATGCCAGAGTGGTAAGCACAGGTTTTGTTTGGGTTGACCCACTGAGAAGCGTTCTCAGGGGTGACAGCGGGAATGGGTGTGACATAACCGGCGGCTTTGAGCTTTTCGTATAGTTTGTCAATGGGTTCAGCTATGGCGGTATACTGTTTTGGTGGACGACGGTCGAAGTTTGGGCGAGATCTTGGGAAGTTTTGGTGATTAGGTGGTGACTGGTAGTGAGAAGGTTGGGAATTGTTGGCATTATAGACGGGAGCTGGTTGGGAGTATCTGGGCGAGGTAGGCTGATATGTGGGTGGTGGAGCTTGGTAGCTTGGAGCTGGTTGGTATTAGAAGGAAGGTGTGGGGTATACTTGGTATCTGGGAGGGGATTTGGCTTGCTGTGTGTCACGACCCAAATCCTAATTCAGGTCGAGATGGCGCCCAACGACAGGGTTAGGCAAGCAAATATAGAAAACACTAGATGATATCCCCTTGCCCGTCTGATCTAAACATGTCGGAAATTACCAATTTTAAACAATTAACATAATGCTAGCATAATACGACCTTAAAATCATACAGATATGAAGTCACAAGGCCAAACCGAAACACATATATAGATACACAGCCCAAACCCAAAATACCTGCGTGTGTGCCAGGAACTAGTGTCACGAGTGTCACGGGCAACTATCGAATATACAATAACTACAATATATACAGAGTCTCAGTCTGAATGAAATAGACAGAGAATATAACAAAAGAAACCCCAGGGTGCTGCTAGGAAGTCGTCGGGAAAGCAGCTCACCGTGAAGTATGACCACACTATCAATATCTAGCAACGGCCTGATAATCAGACGTACAGCCTCCGGACCTGTACAGTCAAGTACAGAAAAGAAAAGAAAGTGCAGCATGAGTACATAAATAAATATGTACCCAGTGAGTATCCCGTCTAATCTCGAAGAAGTACTGACGATAGGTCGACTCGATGCTCACTAAGGTCCAACAGTTAACATAAAGCAGAATATAAGGAAAACAGTATACATGTAAGCAATATATCACAATGAAGTAAACACAAGGTTTCCAGGTAAGTACTGAAAGTAAATGACAATTTTCACTTTCTCTTCTTCCCAATACTGCCTTAAATCGTAAATCAGGAAACAACACCAAGTAGTCATGCGCACACAAGGATAAGACAACATGATGGAGTCATAAGGAAGAATAGCTATGCACTGTCGGGGATCGACCGACCCGTACTAAGAGTGCATGCCTACCAATAATCATGCCTACGCAGTGCCGGGGATTGACCGGCCCGTACCAAGAGTGCGTCTATCAATGTAATCATATCATATCATAGTGAAGAATAGCTATGCACTGCCGGGGATCGACCGGCCCGTACCAAGAGTGCATGCTTAACAATAATCCTGCCTACGCACTGCCAGGGATCGACTGGCCCGTACCAAGAGTGTGTCTATCAATGTAATCATATCATATCATAGTGTAACTTCGTCCATGCACTGCCAGGGATCGACCGGCCCGTACCAAGAGTGCATTCTTAATTAAATCCCGGTGCACTGCCGGGGATCGACCGTCCCGTACCAAGAGTGCACTATAAAATCCGCTGTGGCGTACGTCCCGCTCCCCTAAGAGTGAAGGAAGATTTACATATCGCTCGCGGGATGTAAATGGCAAAGCGACAACATGCGCACACAAAACATCAAGTCTACTTCACTTATCAAATCTTTCCAAATATTTAATCAATGAAATACTCAGGGATAACAATGATATATCAAGCAAGAATTTATAACATAGAAGTCATTTCAAGGCAGAATACAAGGCATGTTGTGGTGCTAAACTACCCGGACATAACACATGTAGTCGTTACGTACGGACTCTCGTCACGTGGTACGCACGTAGCCCCCATAAAAATACATACAACACATAGAATACCTATAGGGACAGTTCCCTCTTACAAGGTTAGAAAGGAGACTCACCTCGTGACGATATCACCCCTCGGATCAAGGATGTGCCCGAATCTCCGAAATCTACTCTCGACGGCTCACAACTAGATAAACATGGTATAATTGATTCAATTTCAGTTCCAAGAAGGAGAATTAACAAGAAATCCTAAAATTAAGCATTCTTGAAGGTTTTTGGAATTTTGACCCCGGGCCCACACGCTCGGATTTCGAAAATTCTTGAAGGAATCAGTTACCCGGAGTCTAAGGATCATAATTATTCAAGTCCTTGCTAGAATTCATGGCAAAATGAGTAATTCATAATTTCCCAAAATCCCTAAATTTCTATCAATTTCATGAATTTTTAGGATAATTAGAAGGGAATTTCATTTGGAATTGATGTTAAAATCATGAAAACTAAGGAATTAACTTACCTTGATGACAATGGTGGAACACCCTATTGAAATGCTCTCAAAACCTTGAGGAGGAAGATGAAAATGGAGGAAAAATGGTCTGGGTCCCGTATTAAAATTCACTGCCCAACTGCTTGTACTATGCGATCGCAGCTGGGCCAGTGCGTTCGCACAGGGCAATTGCCCAGGGCCCTCAAGAAGCGTAGTGCGATCGCAGCTGAAGGCTGGCAATCGCAGAGAGTAGCAGCAGGGGGGGTAGGCAGCTTTGTGTGATCGCGGGGGGTGACGGCTGCGATCGCGAAGAACAAAAATGGCCTAGTCAAGCATACCCTGTGCGATCGCGGATAAACCTGTGCGATCACACAGGTCATTCTCCCACCCCAGGTCCAACCTCTTGTCCGATCGCAGCAGATTGCCTGCAAACGCACTGAAGAAAACCAGACAGAAAAATTCTGGTGTTTTGGAATTAACTCCGAGGGGTCCGAAACTCACCCGAGCCCCTCGGGACCCCGTTCAAAGACACCAACAAGTCTGTATTCATGATACGGACTCGCTCGAACTTCCGGAACATGAAAAACAACAACGAAACTCAAAATTCAACCCCAAAACCAAATTGAATCAACTTAAGAACTTAAGAATTCTAGAATTCACTTCATTGCGCCGAACGGGTCTATACTACTCGGAATGACTTCAAATTTTGCAGACAAGTCATAAATCACATAACGGAACTATTACCGGTCTCGAAATTGCATTCGCACCTCGGTAGCATAAAATCACATTCCAAACCAAATTTCAAGTTCTATGAAAATTCTCAAAACTTCACTAACTCTAAATTTACCATTTTGATCCGAAACTCGTCAAATCAAGTCTGTTTCTTACCAAATTTCACTGATAACTTAAATAACACATATTGAACCTGTTCCGGGCTCCGGACCCATAATACGGGTCCGGCAGCACATGTTTCACATCAAGGTTCATTTTCATAAGCCTTTATTATTTTCAGAAAACAATTTTCTTTAAAAATTCATTTCTCGGACTTGGGTCCTCGGAATTCGATTCCGGGCATACGCCCAAGTCCCATATTTTCCTACGGACCTTCCGGGACCGTCAGATCACGGATCCGGGTCCGTTTACCAAAAATGTTGACCAAAGTCAACTTTATTCAATTAATTATCATAAATTCAACTCTTTATCAAGTTTCCACATAAAGGCTTCCCGGCTACGCGCCCGGGCTGCGCACGCACATCGAGGTGAGATTGACGGATGCTTTCGGGGCCTCAGAACACAGTCATAATTAAATTTACATAAGATTACCTTTTGGGTCATCACAATCTCCCCCTCTAAAACAAACGTTCGTCCTCGAACGGACGTAGCATCGTACTTGAAGTGCTGAATAGCTGTGGATACCTGCTTCGCATGTCCTCCTCGGACTCCCAGGTCGCCTTATCGACTGGTTGGCCCCTCCACTGGACCTTTACGGCAGAAACTCTCTTAGATCCCAACTGGAGGTCCTGCCTATCAATAATAGCAACTGGCTCCTCCTCGAAGCCCAACTTCTCATCTAACTGAATAGTGTTGTAATGAACCACATGCGAGAAGTCGGCGTGATACCTCTGAAGCATGGATACGTGAAAAACTGGATGAACTCCTGATAAGGCTGGAGGTAAAGCAAGCTCATAAGCAACCTCTCTGATCCGCCTCAACACCTCGAAAGGGCCTATAAACCTGGGACTCAACTTGCCTTTCTTCCCAAATCTCATAATGCCCTTCATCGGCGAAACCTTCAACATAACCTTGTCTTCCTCCATGAATGCTACATCACGTGCTTGCTGGTCTGCGTAACTCTTCTGTCTGGATTGTGCTGTGCGGAGCCTCTCCTGAATAATCTTCACCCTCTCCAAAGCATCTCTCACCAGATATGTTCCGTATAGCTTGGCCTCACCAGGCTCAAACCACCCGATAGGAGAACGACATCGCGGGCCATATAAAGCCTCGAATGGAGCCATCTTGATGCTGGACTGATAACTGTTATTGTACGCAAACTCCGCCAAAGGCAAGAACTGGTCCCACTGACCTCCAAAATCAATCACACAAGCTCTGAGCATATCCTCCAAAATCTGAATTGTACGCTCCGACTGGCCATCTGTCTGAGGGTGAAATGCTGAACTGAGGTCTATTTGAGTACCCATCTCGCTGTGCAAAGCTCTCCAGAAGTGTGAAGTGAACTGAGGACCTCGATCCGATATAATAGACACTGGCACACCATGCAATCGGACAATCTCTCGAATGTAAATCTGAGCCAGCCTCTCTGTTGTATAAGTAGTAGCCACAGGAATGAAATGCGCCGATTTGGTCAATCTATCCACAATGACCCAAACCGAGTCAACCTTCCGCAAAGTCCGAGGCAACCCAACCACGAAGTCCATGGTGATGCGCTCCCATTTCCACTGAGGAATGGGCATCTGCTGAAACAAGCCCCCTGTCCTCTGGTGCTCGTACTTAACCTGATGACAATTAAGACACTCGACCACATACTGAACAATGTCCTTCTTCATCCGCCTCCACCAGTAATGCTGCTTCAATCACGATACATCTTCGTCGCTCCTGGATGAATAGAATACCAAGAACTGTGCGCCTCTGCTAGAATCCTCTTCCTCAGGCCATCAATATCTGGAACACACAATCGGCCCTGAAGTCTCAGAACACCATCCTCGCCTAAGGTAACCTCATTGGCTCTACCCTGCACCACCGTATCCTGAAGCTCTGCCAGACATGGATCATCAAACTGCCGAGCCTTAATCTCATCCAACAACGAAGACTGAACAACCACATGAGCTAGAACTCGACGAGGCTCTAAAAGGTCCAATCTCACCAGGAGATTGGCCAAGGACTGAATGTCCAAGGCTAAAGGCCTCTCCTCAGCTTTAATGTAGGCCAAACTACCCATACTCGCTGCTCTCCTTCTCAAAGCATCCGCTACTACATTCACCTTGCCCGGGTGGTACAAAATAGTAAGATCATAGTCCTTTAACAACTCAAGCCACCTCCCCTGCCTCAAATTAAGTTCCCTCTACTTAAGCAAGTACTGCAAACTGCGGTGATCAGTGTAGACCTCACAAGATACACCATACAAGTAATGCCGCCATATCTTTAACGCATGAACAATCGCCGCAAACTCCAAGTCGTGTATAGGATAATTCTTCTCATGAACCTTCAGTTGTCGTGAAGCATAAGCAATAACCCTGCCATCCTGCATCAACACACATCCCAACCCGACGCGTGAAGTGTCGCAATATACCGTATACATCCCTGAATCAGAAGGTAATGATAGAACTGGTGCTGAAGTCAATGTTGTCTTGAGCTTCTGAAAGCTCGCCTCACAATCGTCTGACCATCGAAACGGGGCATTCTTCTGAGTTAACCTAGTCAGTGGAGCTGCAATAGAGGAGAACCCCTTCACGAATAGACGGTAATAGCTTGCTAAACCCAGAAAACTCCTCATCTCTGAAGCTGAAGTAGGACGCGGCCAACTCTGAACTGCCTCAATCTTCTGTGGATCAACCTTGATACCCTCACCGGACACCACGTGCCCCAAAAATGCCACAGACTCCAACCAGAACTCACACTTGGAGAACTTAGCATATAGCTTCTGCTCTCGCAATGTCTGAAGCACGACTCTCAAATGCTACTCGTGCTCACCAAGGCTCCGTGAGTAGATCAGTATATCGTCAATGAAAACAATAATGAAGGAGTTGATAAACGGCCTGAACACCCTATTCATCAAGTCCATAAATGTTGCTGGGGCATTGGACAAGCCAAAGGACATCACTAAGAACTCATAATGGCCATATCTTGTGCGAAATGTCGTCTTCGGAACATCAGAAGCCAGAATCTTCAACTGGTGATAACCCTATCTCAGATCAATCTTAGAAAACACACGAGCACCCTGCAACTAGTCAAACAAATCATCAATGCGCGGCAGAGGATACTTATTCTTGATTGTCACCTTATTTAGCTGACGATATTCAATGCACATCCGCATATACCCATCCTTCTTCTTCACAAATAAGACTAGAGCACCCCATGGCGACACACTCGGCCTGATGAACCCCTTGGACAACAACTCCTCAAGCTGCTCTTTCAACTCCTTTAGCTCCTTAGGAGCCATACGATAAGGGGGAATAGAAATAGGCTGAGTATCTGGAGCCAAATCAATGCTGAAGTCTATATCTCGATCTGGAGGCATGCCTGGAAGATCTGAAGGGAACATATCCGTAAACTCTCGAACAACAGGAATTGAATCAATGGTAGGAGACTCGGCGGTGGTGTCTCGCACAAAAGCAAGATAAGTTAAGCAACCATTCTCGACCATGTGCCGAGCCTTCATAAAGGAAATGACCCGGCTAAAAGCACTCACCGAAGAACCTCTCCACTCCAACCTCGGCGACTCAGGCATGGCTAATGTAACTGTCTTGGCATGGCAATCCAACACAGAATGATATGGAGATAGCCAATCCATGCCCAAAATCACCTCGAAATCAACCATATTAAGCAATAACAGGTCGGCTCTGGTGTCAAGCCCACAGAAAGAAATCATGCAAGATCTGTAGACCCAGTCTACTACCACCGAATCGCCCACAGGAGTGGACACATACAAAGGAGAACCCAAGGTCTCACGAGGAACATCCAGAAAATGAGCAAACAATGCTGAGATATATGAATACGTAGACCCTGGATCAAATAACACTGAAGCCTCCCTACCACAGACTGAAATAATACCTGTAATCACAGCGTCTGAGGCCACTGCGTCTGATCTGGCCGGAATAGCATAGAATCTGGCTGAAGCACCCGAAGACTGAGCTCCCCCAGAACAAGCTGGAGCCGACTGACCCCCTCCTGACTGACCTCCCCCTCTAGGATGGCCCCTGCCAGCCTGACCCCCACCCCTAGGGGGTCGAACTGTTGGTGCTGAAATCATAGGCTGGTGACTCTGCTGCACGGCCTTGCCCTGATACCTGAGACACTGCCTGAGACTGATGTCCAGAAGAAGAAGAGCAGAGAGTAGCAGCAGGGGGGTAGGCAGCTTTGCGCGATCGCGGGGGGTGACGGCTGCGATCGCGGAGAACAAAAAGGGACCAGTCAAGCATACCTTGTGCGATCGCGGATAGACCTGTGTGATCGCACATGTCATTCTCCCACCCCAGGTCAACCTCTTGTGCGATCGCATCAGATTGCCTGCAAACGCACTGAAGAAAACCAGACAGAAAAATTCTGGTGTTTTGGAATTAACTCCGAGGGGTCCGAAACTCACCCGAGCCCCTCGGGACCCCGTTCAAAGACACCAACAAGTCTGTATTCATGATACGGACTCGCTCGAACTTCCGGAACATGAAAAACAACAACGAAACTCAAAATTCAACCCCAAAACCAAATTGAATCAACTTAAGAACTTAAGAATTCTAGAATTCACTTCATTGCGCCGAACGGGTCTATACTACTCGGAATGACTTCAAATTTTGCAGACAAGTCATAAATGACATAACGGAACTATTCCCGGTCTCGGAATTGCATTCGGACCTCAGTAGCATAAAATCACATTCCAAACCAAATTTCAAGTTCTATGAAAATCCTCAAAACTTCACTAACTCTAAATTTCCCATTTTGATCCGAAACCCGTCAAATCAAGTCTGTTTCTTACCAAATTTCACAGATAACTTAAATAACATATATTGAACCTGTTCCGGGCTCCGAAACCATAATACGGGCATGGCAGCACAGGTTTCACATCAAGGTTCATTTTCATAAGCCTTTATTATTTTCAGAAAATAATTTTCTTTAAAATTTATTTCTCGGACTTGGGTCCTCGGAATTCGATTTCGGGCATACGCCCAAGTCCCATGTTTTCCTACGGACCTTCCGGGATTGTCAGATCACGGATCCGGGTCCGTTTACCAAAAATGCTGACCAAAGTCAACTTTATTCAATTAATTATCATAAATTCAACTCTTTATCAAGTTTCCACATAAAGGCTTCTCGGCTACGCGCCCGGGCAGTGCATGCACATCGAGGTGAGATTGACGGAGGCTTTTGGGGCCTCGGAACACAGTCATAATTAAATTTACATAAGATGACCTTTTGGGTCATCACACTGTGCCACCATAACAGCTCCTACATCCCTTTTCTTGGACACACCACCAGATTGCAGGGCTTTATTGGTAGCCTGTAAAGCTTCAAAATTAGTAACCATACCGTTTTTGATACCTTCCTCGATTCGCTCTCCCAGCTTGATGATATCAGAAAACTTGTGCCCCTCGACCATCATCAGCTGTTCATAGTACTGAGGATCCTTAGCTCGTACAAATAATTTCTTCATTTGTTCCTCTTCCAAGGCCGGTCTGACCTTGGCAGCTTCTGACCTCCAACGAGTAGCATACTCGCGAAAGGTCTCTATTAGTTTCTTCTTCAAGTTCTTGATGTAGAACACATCCGACGCATTCTCCGTGTTGAATCTGAATCTATCCATGAAGTCCGTAGCCATGCTTAACCAACTGGTCCATTTCTTTGGATCCTGGCTAATGTACCAGGATAGTGCATCTCCTTTCAAGCTCCTCATGAAGAGTTTCATGCGGATCCTTTCATCTTTTCCCACGCCGACCAGCTTGACGCAGTAGGTTCTTAAGTGGACTCTCGGATCACCGGTGCCATCAAAAGTCTCAAACTTAGGAGGTTTGTACCCCTCTGGTAGTTCAACATTGATCTGTATGCAAAGATCCTCATAGTTCAACCCCTCAATCCCTTTAACTCCTTCGACGCCCTGAACTCGGTTGATCAATTTCTTGAATTCCTCGGCCAGATTCTTGATGAGCCTTTCCTTGTCGTCGGACTCATGGGTATGCGCTGTGGAATGAGCTAAGGTTTCCACATAAATGGTATTATCGTAATCCTGGAAGTGGTCTCTTGTCTGATCCTGGAGAGGCGGAGTGTTGTGGTGACATGTATTGCATTGTGCTGGTGGAACTGGATCTTTGGGGTGATTGGGTTGTTTGGGGATGTTTTTTGGTAAAGTGGGGTTCGGAGCATTTGGGAAGTGAACGTCTGGGACGTTGAGGGAGAATGATAAGTGGGCCAAGTTCTTTACTTGATCAAGTTCCTCTTGGAACTTTAGCAGCTTCTTCTCTAGTGGAGACATACCCTCGTGAAATGCACAGAACGTGAAGGCGTCCTTTTGGGTTCCAGGGAAACCCAATGGACTTTGGACAATGCTATCTTAAAGCTATTGTGCGGGCAACACGTTAGCCTGACTAGGTTTGACCATGATGCATGCAACATATAATAGAGTAAGGTTTCTATTAAGGTTTAGACTGGTACCCTTGAGCGGACAACACAAGGGGGAAGGCACAGAATTGTCGACTGCACCGCTGATCGATTAGTTTTACCGGAAATACGCCTTTCCGAATTTAGGGGTGATAATATAGGAACAGCGCAACCACTCATTGTAAGCGTTGCTATAGGATTTTTGTTTGGCACGAGTGGAATATGAATGCGGAGCATGATATGCAATAATAAGCATTAAAATAAGTAGGCATGTATTTTCACGTTGTGGAAAGCAGTAAAGAAAAAAAAATACGACAGTTACAATGAAAAGCAGTTACAAGGAAAACACGAAGATATGTCAGTTTTGCTTAGACAAATAAATACTTGCAGATTTAAACAATTAATAACATGTAATGGGGAATAGGAAAGGGTGTAAGAATTTAAACAGAATAAAATTCCAAATTCACACGACAACTTGTAACGATATAAGCCTAGGGAGGATCCCCAGCAGAGTTNAACTAGTTTGCATTACCAGAGATTGGGTAAGGGCTTGAAATTATCCCAAGGGGAAGGTGTTAGGCACCCCTCAGGATCCACAACTGTGGGTCCCAGCCAAGAAGTTTTGTGAATTTGGACAGACAAACAAGTAAGGCTCATATAAGAGGGGATTTCATACAAAGCACAAGTTTTATTAAAGAAATTTTTTAGAAACGTTGCAAATATTTAAAGAAATTATCCTAGGTTTAAAGTAATACGGATCACCTCAATGCAATACC
The DNA here is from genome assembly GCA_005239495.1 of Nicotiana undulata. Classification (NCBI taxonomy): domain Eukaryota; kingdom Viridiplantae; phylum Streptophyta; class Magnoliopsida; order Solanales; family Solanaceae; genus Nicotiana; species Nicotiana undulata. Next base: position 53,810 of record ML243998.1, on the reverse strand, counting down.
CGGTATGTCACTTCCTCAAAGAGTCGGCTACACGTGGTATTAGCGCACCGGTCATCATATACGTATTCTACCCTTCCCACCCCATAAAGGTTATTTAAAACGCGTGTGTTGGTCACGAGTGCTTATCGCGTGCTATTACTCGTCCCAACCTATAAGTCCTAGAGGGTATTTAGGACTACTATTCCTACAAGGCAGGGACTAGGCTGAACCCTTAGATTTAAAGGATAAAACACTAAGCGACATACATAACAAGTAGGACTGCACGTATAAGGGAACACATATAGGCAAATAAAGGCTCACAGACCCCTCCACAGGTAGACATATAAGTATCACGTCTCAAACACACTTAAGGTCTCAACGATGAGAGTTTAAAACAGGAGTTTAAAGTGAAACCAGTAAGTTGCAAAAGGATCTGCTTTGAAAAACTTAGCGATGAAGTAGACAATTCAATTTAGATTGAGTAATTCAGAAAATGGTTGATTTTCAGAAATGCAGTTGTTTAGAGACAACGGTAGGATTTAGAAGATATACAGGGATTTAAAGTTTCCAGAAAATACATATGAAAATCATTAAAGCGTGGTTTGCAGTGATATAGTGATTTTAAAAGAGAAGTGACTAAAATGCAGTAGCTTAACAGAGAGTAGTAGTTAAAAAGAGAATTGTAGTAAAAGAGTGGTAAAATTGTACCAAAAATAGCAGGTTTACAGAGCAAGGATTCAGAATGGCACGATTAGAGCGGAGTGAAGTAACTTTACAACCCAGCAATTTGAAAACATAATAGTGCAAGAACTAGAAAATCCTAAGGGTTAGCAAATGACCGACTTCAAGATTTGCTAAACATATAGAGTAGGAGTATTAATAAGAAGTAGAGTGAACTTCAGAGAGGCAAAATCAAGAATGGGAGCAGCAGAGTTCAAAAAGGTTAAAAGAGGTTGATTAAACTAGTAGAACATAATTGATTTGATTTTAATACGCATTAGGCCTAAAGTTTTCCTAGGCGTCGTATGCATTGCCGAACTATCTCAAAGGGTGAACATGCATATTTGGATTCTGATTTTAAAAATATATATTTGCAGAAAATATTTCAAGTGGACTAATCATATTTTATGGGATTATTATATTAACATGTTAATTGGGCTTTCAGCTACTGTAGTTCGACAAATAAGAAGTCTTAAAGGCAGGATATCAATGCACACAGGAGTACTCTAAAACATGGTTTCTAAATGCCATGATCATGAAAATATGAAGTGATAATGCCTTACAACCGTTTATTTGCTTTTTCTGGTTATTACTGTGATCATGGTTTACGAAATGAACATAATAGATATGCTGAAAATTGAAGAACCTAAAGCAGGATTACTAATGAGATGCATGTCCTAGGCAGATTATCTATTGCACAAGTAAGTAAATAGAAGCCTATAAGCATGTTGTCTACCCATGATACACTAAGCATGCATAACCCCTCGTATCCACTATCCAGCCCCAGTTATTCGTTTACAAATTATTACAAACCAGTAATAAATGAATTACAGTAATGAAAAAAAGAAAAATAAGAAGTTATTCTATAAGGAGCCTTCAATCAGGCCCAATCTACCAGCCTCACTCCTTTCGAGTTTCACAGCCTTACATGGTCTGGTTGCGACAAAGTTCTCTAGGGCCCCAAATGGGTCCCTGGCCAATACCAGCACCCAAGAAAATTGCCAAGATTTTAACAAAGTGCAGTGTGGAATTACCAGCCTTGTGTGTCAAAGTTCAATGAGTACTCAGGGGTACTCATGGCAATGCTCACACGAAGGGGGTAGGACCTAATTTCTAAGAGTAGTGTGAAGTGCAGGGAAGAGAGGAAAGTTCATAGTTTAAGAAAGGAGTTTTCTTTTAAAATTGGAGAGTTGTTTTTAAAAGACTAACTTGAAACAATCAGAAACACCAACCAAAGGTTCAACAATATAGAGTTGCACACAAGGACTATGGGGTAGAGGGGACAAATAGATCACATAATACCCAGGAGGTACAGAGACTCACTAGGCATGAATAAAAGAAATCACAGAGGTTCAGGGGACCAAGAAATGGTCAAGTTTAGACATAATAGTAGACAGTAACAGAATACATATATAACAGGTAGGATTAAAAGCAAGTAACAGTCATGGGAGCATGTAAGTCATAGATAGGATGACTAGTAACAGATAAAGGTTCAGAGACCAGGGGACAGGAAAGTTCATACATGATACAAGAATAGAGATGGCCTAACAGATTAATACAAGAATAAGTAAAGCCCATAACAAGTATTGATTTAATCATAAACAGGTAAAGAAGTAAGCATGGAGAGTATCAACAGGCAAACAGGGCATCAATTGCATGTAAAACAGTAGAAGTATAGGTAGAAAAACAATTAAGAATATAACATACTGAAGTAGTAATAACCACATTGGTTTGGAAACTTTTGAAGCTAAATCGGGACATACCAGTAACGAGAGAGAGCACAACAGAATGAAAGAGCCAAGTTTGAGCACAATATTAGCCTTGGCTTTCAGCCGGCTAATAACAGTCAAGAGTAGAGAATAACAGTAGAGCAGAGAAAGAAAGAGAGCAAGAACACAAGAGAGAATAGTGTATTGCAATGTACTAGAGTATTGTCGTGTGAATTCTCATTGTCTGTAGAGGGGAAGACAAGTCCTTATATAGTTTTGAAAACAAGCAGTACTTAGGCAACGAGTGCACAAACATGGAAATAGCAATCAATTATTGTCAATTAAGCAAACTGGACTACTTTAATTAAGGAGTCTAGTTCAAACGGTATAGTCGAGGAAAAATAAGGAAAGAAAATAAGTTTAATAAGGCTTATTAGGGCAGAAAAATCACATAGTGCATAAACAAAGCCAAATACATAGTGGGTAATTAAGGAAAGTTGAAATGATATCACATTTATGAAAATAAATAGGGTATCAGTTGGAAAATCAATTAAGATGATTTCGAAATTCTATTGTAATCACAGGGAATCCAGAGTAATTAAGGTAAGCCTCACATGAATATAGAAATAAGTAAAAACTGGTACAGAATTACAGAAAGAATATACAAGACCGTGTATTTAAGGAAAACATTATAAGCATGGGATTCTTTACACACACAAAAAAAAGATCAATATAAGACAAGTAAACATCCAGTAGGGTAAACGTCGAAATTATCAAGCATTTAAATAGCAGTCACATGATTAACAGGAAGAGATACCCATAGAACAGCAGGAAGTAGAGGTCGTGACCATGAATCAAAGCAGGAGTTGCAGAGAACACATAAATTCATAGTCAAGTAGTAAAGAACAACCCAGAATACTTAGGGTTTCACCAATAATAGTTCAAATAACATAAAATCAGGAGATAATAGCTTAAAACACAGTAGAGGCATTTAAAAAATCAGAGGAAAACAGTTTTGAGAACAGGGTCGAGAAACCCTAGTTTCAAAAGGAGACAAAAATGCTTAAAAGTTGAAAAAATGAAAAGATGCAATAGAGGATAGTTCAAAACATAAAAGAAGTGAGTCGAAATCGTTAAAATATAGAGATTTAAGAAGTTTAGGTCGAGATTAGGGTTTCATGAGAAACCAGAGAGAGAAGTAAGGGAACCTGGCTGTGAAACTCAGGACAATGGTGCTAGAGCACCATCGAGTCAAAACCCATCGGAGAAAGGCCGGAAGCAACCCCAGGCAAAGCTTCCAGTGGTGGTCCGGCTTGGTTGAACCCCATGGAGGTCTCAAGACGGAGAGATCGGAGAGATAAGGCTTCAAGGCGGCTGGTGGTCGAAAGGGGTGAGACTGAAGGTGGCCGGAGAGACGGTGAAGGCCATCGGAGAAGAAGAAGAACCCAGAAGGTTCTAGAGAGAGGAGGAGAGGAAGAGGCGGATAGAGAGAGAGAGATGGTCTCGAAAATGAAAGCTGGGGAGAGGGGTTGGTTAGAGTTAATTAAGGAAATAAAAGATCTGGGTCGTTGATCTTATTTGATCAACGGCTCAGATCTGACCGGGGTTGGGCCGGGTAGAGAAATGGTTTGCGATGGGTCCTTTGTGGGTCTGATGGGTTGGGTATTTGGGGTTCGAATGTGGCTAGAATTTAAATAAAAGAAGGCTAGGTGTTAAATACCCAATAAAAATAGGTAATTAATTAATAAAAAATATTTAATAATTATAAAAGATGAAATTAAGCTAAATAGGTAAAATTACAATAATTAACTAATATTAAATGTAAGAAAACATAAATTTTGAATTTAAAAAGGTATAAAATGTCTAATTAGGCCATAATTGCAAAATGATTGTAATTGCAATTAAATAAGACTCAATTAGTCAATTCATGAAACAATTGGATTTTAATAAATAGAAAATGACTATAAATGATATACTGAGCTAGGAAGTATTTTTGAAATTATTTAGGGCATAATTTATGAATTAAAATGGGGAAATAGTTTAAGTAAAAATATGGAAAAATAGAGAAAAATACTCATTATTGCAAAGAGTGATTTTGAAAGCTGATATGCAAGTTAAAAAAATAATTTGAGGAAAAATTGGGTATCAACAGGTATATTCCTATCCTAACCACAAATCTGCTCCCCAGAAGGGTTAAGATCGCGCTCTCTTCACCTCTTCTCTAATCTATACACGGCTTTCCCAAGCATAGCATAGATAGTATATACAACCTAACTGTTGGCCAGACAATTAAGCAATTAAACACATAATTGAAGAAACAACCATATATTGAGTGAACTATAATCAAGGTTAAGCTAATGTCAAACAACAATATTCATGGATAAATCACAACCCCAGAACAATGGGAGTTTAGCCACTCATGCTAAAATCGAAGAATTGCATAAGTGTTGAATTAATTGTAAATACTAGAAAAAGATGAAGAAAACTGAGAATCCTCCGCTCCCTAACAATTCCGTGTGTATTTTTCCTCCAAATTGGCGTCCAACTCCCTCAAAAATAAGCTTAGACTTGCTTTTATACGTGTTGGGTAGGTCTAGGGCTGAAATAACTGTGTCCCGGGCAAAATAGGAGAAAATGCTGTTACTGGTGCCCTCAGTAGATCCAGGCGCCCACCAGGGTGCTACTCCTAATTTAGATACTTCCCACAGTGCCACAGGTGGTGCTGGGCGCTGCCTATGTCACCCAATTTCGCAATTTTCCCGGTTTCGTCTATTTTGGCTCTAATTTCGCGTGTTTTGCCCCCAATTGATCCCGAATCATTCCTACACATAAAAAACTTCAAATTAATATAAATCATCACATTTAACATCTAAAACTCACGAAACAAAAGTAAAGTATGAGGCGATATACATAGAAATATATACACTTTAAGCTAAACATCAACACCCCACACTTAGACTCTTGCTCGTCCTCGAGCAATGGGACAAACTACTACCCTTCAACATGTACAAAGTTAATTAAAAATGAGCATTTTACTTTTTAATCACACACTTTACCCCTTGACGATGATCGATACCGACAATCAAGTATGAACATACAAAAAATCACATTCTTCCCCTTCTTTAAACATGCCCAAGTATAACAATTTAATCAATCATACCAACAACCTATTTGAAACCACCCAACCTCAAGAGTCAACTTGTAACCACTAAGCCCTCTCAATTCACGCACTTACCCAACAAGAAAGTTTACAACATTACCAATTGTTCATGAGATCATGTGCCCTCACCAACAACAAAAGAGTGAATATAACTAGTCCACACATTCAGATATGCTTTTGAACATAATTTAAGGACATCACACAATTGAAAAAATTTCACTCACTCTCACAAGGAATTTATATGCATCATGTGGTCGTACCAAAAGCTTGTCCGTAGTGTAGATCTCTACTAATTTAGGCTAGCCAAATCTAGGATCAATTAGGACTTTTTAAGGTTGTAATGTAGGCTAAGGGACGGGTAGGATATATTTAGGAATAGTGACTAACCCTCCTAAGCACTTTAATACACGACATTCACAATTCAACACATATTCTTCTCAACCAATTCACTTGCCACAACCCATATTCAACATAACCCTTTTTTCTTCTTTTCAATAAGCATTTCTTACTCCCACTAGCACAAATTAATAAAAATTGGAGGTGTGTATCTTCTTCGTTTTTTACACACTTTTACTATCATTTGTTTTTTTTCACAACAATTTTTTTTTCTTTTACTACACACCCTCCATACATGAAGGTTCATTGGCTGGTGGCTTTTGATTTCAATTTTAGTGCACCAAAAGGCCCTTCCATGGCTCCACTCAAAACTAATCCCCAATATCTCACCCTACTTCCTTTAGCGACTAAGTGCTTTAGGAGGTAAAGGTGCAAAAATCTCAATTTAAGAACAGAATAGGGGTACGGCTTGTATTGTGGGTACCAAAGAAAAGGTCAAAAGGCTCAAAGGGGCTAGCAATGGAAATTTTTTATTTTTGTGGGACAATTACATCCATGAACAAGCAAGAAAATTGCCTACGTCATCTCCTAGATTATCATAACTTACAATTTCACTTCAATTAACACACGGGGCAAGTTCTAGACTACACCGGATAACATAGAAGATAACTAGACCTCGCTCACACATTGCACATGACTCAATCACAACGGTTTTGTTCAACTCTCTAGTCAAGAAAGCACACATAATTGAGAAAATTAAGCAATATTGCACTATGTGGCATACAAGTCAAACAACTGAGCTAAGGCGTCGCAAAATAGGCTATTTAATTTTACTCAGGCTTCACATGTCGAACCAAATACAAGGGAAAGCAGAATATATGTCATAACCTAATATGCTGGCACCAAACATGCCAATAGGTATTTCTAAGTTACTCAGTTTCTTCCTAACTACTCTAAAAAAAATTAAAGTGTCTGGTTCGAGCTACACCCTTGGAAAAGAACCGGTGCCCAAAGAAAAACCAAAGGATACTACCTAACTATCCTATAAAATAAAAAAAAATCTTTTTGTATTTTAAATCGTACTTTATCCCTCAAGAAAATTGTCCAACAGATCCATCGTCGGGAAAATTCTGAGTTTTTTAAATTAAAAAAAAAAATCGTTTCTTAATAAATAAAAAAATAATTTTATACAATTACACACTTCACTTCAGAAAGTAGTTTCCCCACCCCACACTTATGTTATGCATAGTCTTCGATGCATGATCACAAAGAAAAGCATTAAAACAAGGGTGAGAAATACTCCCTGAGACCCTCTCGGGCCTAGCTCGGACATGATTCTCAATCTTTAGAGTCAGGATGACCCCACACTTAAGCTCAAACATGCCCCTCAGCTTCAACTTTGGGTACTCAAACTTCCCCTACTCTGCAAAATAAAAATAACACAAAACTCGACACTAAAAAAAATAAAAAATAAAAATAAAAGATATACAGGTTGGGTTGCCTCCCAGCAAGCGCCTTATTTATAGTCGTGGCACGACTCTGCTCAGGTTGCTCGCTTTCTCTTCTTCTTTATCCCATGAAACCTAGCCTTTTTGCACGCTCGTAACGGGTCTCCTTTTTCATCTCTGGATCTTTTCTCAATCATCTTTACACCCTCAGCTTGAAACACCACCTCCTCTGGATCACTACCCTTCACATAAGGACTTTCCTCTATCCCCTTCAAGTTGACCACAGTAATCATGCATAGGTCCTCATAATGCTTTGGGAGTTTAAGTGTCGTGTACACATTAAAAGTGACCTCCTCATCGTCAACTCTCATTTTTAACTTCCCTGCCCTCACATCAATAATTTCTCCACCAGTAGCTAAGAATCGTCGCCCCAAAATAATGGGCACTTCCTTATCTGCCTCGTAATCAAGCACAATAAAATCAGCGGGAAGAATAAACTTTCCCACTCGAACTAACACATCCTCAATAATTCCATCCGGCATAACTAGCGACCTATATGCTAATTGTAGAGTGATTGTAGTAGGTCTAAGCACCCTCAATCTGAGTTTCTTGAACAACGAAGATGGCATCAAATTTATACTAGCCTCTAAATCACACAGGGCTCTCCCAACTTCTTGTTTTCCAAGAGCCAAAGGAATTGTGAAACTCCCAGGATCCTTCAACTTAGGAGGAAGCTTATTCTGAACTCTGGCACTGCACTCTTCAGTAAGTGCAACTATTTCGAACTCTGCATGTCTTCGTTTATTTTCCACAATATCTCTGAGATACCTTGCATACTTAGGCACCTCTTGCAAAATTTCCACCAAAGGCAAATTCACACTCACTTGGCTCAACATATCTAAGAATCTCTTGTACTTAGCATCATCTTTTTTCTTCTGCAGTCTTTGTGGAAACGGAGGCGGTGGTCTTGTTTCAATTACTGGCTCGGGTTATTTATCATCTTTGTCATTCCCCTCAACTGGCCTGGGAACTAATTCTCCTTCAGGATGAGTTGTATTCTTCTTTTTTGTTTGGAGCTTCTTCTAGTATTCTTCCATTTCTCAAGGTAATTGCATTGACTTGAGCCTTAGGATTAGGCTCAGTATCACTAGGAAGAGCCCCTACTAGTCTGGTATTTTGGGAACTAGCAAGTTGTCCCATTTGGCGTTCCAAATTTCTCATTGTTGCAGCTTGGGCCTGGTGATCAGCCATTATTTTCTGATTGAGAGAAAGTTGGTCATTCATCATTCTCTTCATAATCTCCTCAAGTCTAGCTGATTGTTCAGCCTGAGGTGGTATGTATTGTTGTTGAGGTGCTTGAGGCCTGTATTGATTCTGAGTGCCTTGATTTCCACCCCAAGAGAAGTTTGGATGGTTTCTCCAATTGGGATTAGAAGTGTTCCCATATTGATTTTCTTGACCCCTATTCGCATTACCCACAAAGCAGACAGACTCTGGATTAGCTGGGCACAAGTCACTCGGGTGACCCTCTCCACATACTTCACAAAATACCTGAACCTGTTGTACCGGTTGGACCTGTTGCATTGGTTGAGATTGTTGCTTGTTAATGATCAGGGCCATCTGATTGACTTGGTTAGTCAATGTAGATATCTGTGCTGACAATGCTGAGACAACATCTAATTCAAGAACCCCTGGTGACTTTTGGACCACATTCCTACCCATCTCTCCTTGCCAGTCTGGATTGCTTTTGGAGAATTTATTCAATAATGCAAATATTTCGTCATATTTCTTCTCCAATACCTGACCTCCAGCTACAGCATCTACCACAATTTTTGTTTGGGGATGGAGCCCCTCAATGAAAGTGTGAACTAACACTTCGTTCGTCTGATTGTGATGAGGACAGTCTCTGAGTAGCCCCTTGAACCTTTCCCATGCTGAATATAAAGATTCTCCTGCTTTATGTTTAAAGGAAACTATCTCACTTCTGATCTTTGCGGTTTTGCCTGAAGGGAAGAACCTTGCCAGAAAGTTTCTTGCCAAATCATTCCATGATGTAATGGAATTAGTTGGTCCTGCCTTTAGCCATCGCTTAGCCTCGCCCAATAGAGAGAATGGAAAGAGTGCGAGCCTCACATAATCTGGAGTGACCCCGTTAATGATATAAGTATCACTAATCTCAATGAAGTTCAGAATGTCCTGTTGTGGATCCTCGTGTGGAAGACCCATAAACTGCCCATTTGCATGAAGTAGCTGGATCATGCTCTGTTTTAGCTCAAAGTTCCCAGTGATTATAGGCTTCACGATGGTGGAGGTAACATTAGTAATATAGGGCATTGCTACCTCCTGAACAATCATATGTTGCTCATCTGCCATATTCACAGGAAATTGAACGAGTTCCTGAGTATTGTTTGTATCCCTTGCTTCCCTCAACCTCCTGTGAAATGTTATCTCAAGTTCGGGGTCAAATCCGTCAAGTATGTCTTGGCTTCTGACCCTACGCATTCAATCAAAGTTCCTGAGATTAGAGCAACAATCAAGTATACTTTCGACTAGACGAAATAAACAATTAAAGCAAAAACTAGAAAGTAGTCTATATTCAAGTCCCCGGCAACGGCGCCCAAAACTTGTTGCTCCCAAACGCACACGCAAGTATACGTGGTCGTACAAGTAATATAATGATAAATCGAGTGTCGAACCCACAGAGACTTGTGTAAACTGCTCACTAATTCACTGTAATTGTTATTCAATTAAGCCAAGATAAAAATCCAATAATGTAACTATGCTATACTACGATTCTGAGAAATAACTAATTATCAAGTAACGAGTTGATTGTTGTGTATTTAGTAGAGACAAATATTCCAGGGTTGTGATTGATTCACCATTCGTATTGTGTTCTAATTAACCATCCCTTTCATATAATTCACTCATGGTTGATAATAAATCGATAATTGCTCTCATAGCCTTCTCCCGAAGCACTACTCGCCTATTCTCAATAGATTAACGCCTATATTCCTATGAAATTAATCTATCAGAACGCACTAAGATTACGATATTTAATTAAGCACGGTGAGTAGGTATATTCCTATCCTAACCACAAATTCGCTCCCCTGAAGGGTTAATATCGTGCTCTCTTCAACTCTTCTCTAATCTATACACGGATTTCACAAGCATAGCATAGATAGTATATAGAACCTAACTGCTAGCCAGACAATTAAGCAATTAAACACAGAATTGAAGAAATAGCCATATATAGAGTGAACTATAATCAAGGTTAAGCTAATTTCAAACAACAATATTCGTGGCTAAATCACAACCCTAGAACAATGGGTGTTTAGCCACTCATTGTCACGCCCCAAAACCAAGGAGCGCGACTGGCGCTCAACCGAGTAGAACCCGACTGAGCAAGCCTGCTAGGTTTTATTCTACCAAAATTAGCTTATGAACATCGAGGAGGTAAATTCTATCAATTATATTTTATAAATATTTCATTAACTTCCATTTTTGTTCTCATTAGAAATCTCAATCATGATATCCAGAATATTACAATCTTTGTAGATATGATGAAAAACATATTTGCCGAAATACAAATACTTCTTGTTTAATTCCAATACCTGACACCACCCACAACCTGTCTACGGAGCCTCTAAATACAATTGAGGAGAATTATAAAAATGCCGGTGACAAGGCCCCAGCTATACCTCAAAATTTAGTGTCTTGTACAAAAGAAATACAACAAACACTACACTTGAACCCGGGAGGAAGCGGGGCTCACTAAAACTGCTGTGGGGAGAAGGAGAAGGCACCATCACCTGCTATCTGCATTACCAGCTATAGAGTCACCTACATCCATGAAAGGGATGTAGCGCCCCCGGCAAAAGGGACGTTAGTACCATCGCATAGTACTAGCATGTATAACTAAAATTCCTCTTTCAAGTAGAGTATCCATAGAGGTAAACACAACACATAGAAACAACAAGTCACAACCAACAATATTCAAATATCCAATTGAAACATAACGATCTTTCGGTATACGAAAATAGTTTATATTTATATATGTATGTATGTATGTATATATATATATATATATATACATANTATATATATATATATACTTTTGGCTGGGAGATCATTAGCACCGATATTCCACCGCCTTTGTTAGCACGGCGTCCGATCACGCCCGATCGGCTAGGCCATCTCCCCACAGACAATGTGGTTTGACATATGATGCGAAATAAAGTTGTTACAGGAGTAGTACCACCATGTGCGCAACATGGAGTCTAATCTCAACCCGATCAGCTAAGCCGCCTCCCCACATATGTCGTGTGGGTTGATCTCATTCAATTTCCAATTCACAGGTACCAATTTCATCCCAATCTAGGGGAACCATCACAATCCACAATCCACTCCTACACCGGCACGTGTAGTTTCAGGTATGGGCCTTATGACCCACCCTTCCTCGGTTTTGCTAATGATACTCCCAAAATTAATTTTAGTTAGTTTGCACACAAAGGTAACACATATGTAGAAATGTATCCATCTCAGAATCGTTCACATTGTACAAATATTTATTAGCATTGACAACCCCTCATGATAGCAATATTTCCTCGGCTCTTAGGGCCTTTTTCAAGTTTCTCTATTCATGGCACGATGGCTGTATTTTGTATTCCATACTTTCCCTTCTTTTAGTTTCAAGGATCGCGACTCATTTCCCACGTATAAAGTATTTTAGAAAATCATATATATAAAGTTACTCAGCAATTGAAACTTTAAGCACAAAAGGTTTCTTCTCAAATATTAGGGCATACCAACTAGCAATAGAAACACACACCAAAGTCATAAACAAGCAATACTCCAATTATTCTTGAATTACTCTTTCCCAGTTCATTCAGTTCATTTCAACACCTTTATAGATTATCAACAACGAAACATACTCAATCAAGTCATTAAGCACACATAAGAGCAATTAGGAGTATGAAGCATACCGAGTTTTCCTCACCCAAATGGTGTACTACGTTTTCATTAAGAATACGACTCAAAGACATACCATTATAATAACAAGCCATACTTTAAATATCTATCTTTTGAAAATAAGCTCATTTGAAATACTCAAGTTTGTAAGTTCATACAGGATGACCCGGAATATAGAAATTAGGAATTTCGAGCCGATTATACTTAAACCTTTGGAAAACATTAGGGATTTTCATCCCGAAGGAGAAAGTTTAGCCAATATACCTGGTTGAGCTTTCCTTAAGTTCCTACAATACACCAACACCTCTAGCAATAGTAATCTATAAGGAGATAACGGGAATTGATTAATAATTAGGAAGATTTCTCATGGTGTGACTCTCTTAGGAATTGCATCAAACACCTAACACGTGAAATGGATTGCAAGGTCCGAAAAATGGAAATTCCTTCTCCCCTCAACCAATTTTAACATGGACTACCCAAATTAGTTCATTAATATTACATACTACAACTTAGCATTACATGCATGGCCTATTTCTAACCCCACAAAATATTTTTAACTCATAATCCCTTATATGAAGTCTTGGAAGTAGAACTTACCCGGATGGAGAACAATCTAGTGATTATCTTCCTTAATTCTTGAAGACTTGAGCAAAATTTTGTGATTGGAAGGCTAGATTCCTTCTTCCTCTCTCTACATAGCTCTCAATTCTCTCTAAAAATCAGCAGGAAATGACCCCAAATGAAGCCCCTAGGCCTAAATATCGAAATGGGGTCGGGTTATAAAAATAAAGAAAAAGTTGCCCCGACACAAGAAATGCGGTCAGGAATGCGATCGCATTCCTGCAATGCGGTCCGCATTCCTGTCGCATAAATGGACTTCAAATGCGCCAAAATGGAAAATGGACTGCCCAGGTATGCGACCATTATGCGGTCCGCATACCTGTTATGTGATTGCATAGTGCGTCGCATAACCTTCTCCGCAAAAATGGAGGTGCAAGGATGCGACAGTTATGCGGTCCGTGATTCCTTGAGTACTGTTGTGCATGTGTCTACATCGATGGGTGATTCTATTGTGGTAGATCGAGTCTACCGTGCTTGCTTAGTAGTTATTGGTGGTATGGAGACTCGGGTTGATCTTTTGCTTCTGGATATGGTAGACTTTGAGGTTATATTGGGGATGGATTGGCTATCTCCCTATCATGCTATTCTGGGCTGTCATGCCAAGACAGTGACCTTAGCCTTACCAGGAGTACCTCATTTGGAGTGGAGAGGGACTCCTAGTCATTCTTCTTGCAGAGTTATTTCTTATATGAAGGCTCGGCGTATGGTTGAGAAGGGTTGTTTGGCCTATTTGGCCTATGTTCGTGATTCTAGTGATGAGGTTCCTTCTATGGAGTTTGTACCTGTGGTTCATAAGTTCCCAGAGGTTTTCCCTGCTGACCTGCCGGGTATGACACCCGACAGGGATATTGACTTTTATATCGAGGTGGCTCAGGGAACTCAGCCCATTTCTATCCTACAGTATCGTATGGCCCCAGCAGAGTTGAAGGAATTGAAGGATCAGTTACAGGACTTGTTGGATAAAGGCTTCATTAGGCCTAGTGTTTCTCCTTGGGGTGCTCCATTGTTGTTCGTTAAGAAGAAAGATGGCTCAATGAAGATGTGTATTGACTACTGGCAGCTGAATAAGGTTACTATCAAGAATAAGTATCCTTTGCCGAGGATTGATGATCTATTTGACCAGCTTCAGGGTGCTACAGTGTTCTCCAAGATAGACTTGAGATCTGGTTACCATCAGCTGAGGATTAGGGCTTCAGATGTTCCTAAGACCGCCTTTCGCACTCGTTATGGGCATTATGAGTTTTTGGTGATGTCATTCGGGTTGACAAAGCCCCCGCTGCTTTTATGGAGTTGATGAACCGAGTGTTCAGTCCTTATTTGGACTCATTCATTATTGTTTTCATTGACGATATATTGATATACTCTCGCAACCGAGAGGATCATGAGCAGCACCTTAGAGTTGTCCTGCAGACTCTAAGGGATAGTCAGGTGTATGCCAAATTCTCCAAGTGTGAGTTTTGGTTGAGTTCAGTTGCATTTCTAGGCCACGTGGTTTCGTCAGAGGGTATTCAGGTAGATCCCAAGAAGATTTCAGCAGTCAGAGATTGGCCTAGGCCCACTTCAGCTACAGAGATTCGGAGTTTCTTGGGCTTAGCAGGTTATTATCGCTGATTCGTGAAGGGCTTTTCATCTATCGCAGCCCCGATGACCAGATTGACCTAGAAGTGTGCCCAGTTCAGGTGTCGGATGAGTGTGAGGCGAGCTTTCAGAAGCTCAAGGCGACCTTGACCACGGCACCAGTGATTACTTTTTCCCACAGGTTCAGGACCATATGCCGTGTATTGTGATGCGTCACGGGTTGGGCTTGGTGCAGTGTTGATGGCGGATGGCAAGATTATAGCCTATGCTTCTCGTCAATTGAAGATTCATGAGAAGAACTATCCAGTTCATGATCTGGAGCTTGCAACTATTGTTCATGCATTGAAGATTTGGAGGCATTACTTGTATGGTGTGCCTTGTGAGGTGTTTACGGATCATAAGAGTTTACAGTATTTATTCATGCAAAAGGAGTTGAACATGAGGCAGAGAAGGTGATAGAGTTACTGAAGGATTATGATATTACTATTCTTTACCATCCGGGAAAGGCCAATGTGGTGGCCGATGCTTTGAGCCGGAAGTCAGTCAGTATGGGCAGCCTAGCTTATTTATCAGTCGGAGAGCGACCTCTTGCTTTGGATGTTCAGGCTTTAGCCAACCGTTTTGTGAGGTTGGAGGTTTCTGAGACTGGCAGTGTGTTGGCCCATACCGTGGTCCGTTCTTCATTGTATGACCGTATTCGGGCCAGGCAGTATGATGATTGTCATTTATGTGTTCTTAGAGATACAGTCCGGCACGGAGGTGCCAAGCATGTTACGGTTGATGATGGGGGAGTTCTGCGGATGCAGGGCCGTATTTGTGTACCTAATGTTGATGGTATTTGTGAGTTGATACTACAAGAGGCCCATAGTTCCCAGTATTCCATTTATCCGGGCGCCGCAAAGATGTACCAGGACTTGCGGCAGCATTATTGGTGGCGGAGGATGAAGAAGGATATTGTAGCTTATGTAGCTCAATGCTTGAACTGTCAGCAAGTTAAGTACGAGCACCAGAGACCCGGTGGTTTGATGCACCAGATTCAGCTTCCTGAGTGGAAGTGGAAGTGTGTCACCATGGACTTTATAGTTGGACTCCCACGGATTCAGAGGATGTTTGATGCAGTTTGGGTTGTGGTGGATAGGCTGACCAAGTCAGCGCACTTCATTCCGGTATCAGTTTCATATTCGGCGAAGAAGTTGGCAAAGATATATATGAGAGAGATTGTTCGATTGCATGGTGTGCCCTTATCCATTATATCAGACAGGGGTACTCAGTTTACCTTCCATTTCTAGAGAGTATTTCAGCGAGTGTTGGGTACGCAGATTGATTTGAGCACAGCATTCCATCCTCATACAGACAGTCAGTCCGAGCGGACTATTCAGATTTTGGAGGATATGTTGCGGGCTTGTGTTATTGACTTTGGTGGTTCATGGGACCAGTTCTTGCCTTTAGCTGAGTTTGCCTATAATAACAGTTATCAGTCGAGCATTCAGATGGCTCCGTATGAGGCGTTGTATGGTAGAAGGTGTCGGTCTCCAGTTGGATGGTTTGATCCAGGAGAGGATAGATTGTTGGGTTCTGAGTTAGTCCAGGATGCCTTGGACAAGGTGAATATTATTCAGGATAGACTTCGTACAGCTCAGTCCAGGCAGAAGAGTTATGCGGATCTCAGAGTTCGAGATTTGGCATTCATGATAGTAGATCGGGTATTTCTTCGAGTGTCGCATATGAAGGGAGTGATGAGGTTCGGGAAGAAGGGCAAGTTGATCCCTAGGTACATTGGTTCATTTGAGATATTGGATAAGGCAGGAGAGGTGGCCTACCGACTTGCCTTACCGACCGAGTTTATCAGTCGTGCACCCGGTGTTTCATGTGTTTATGCTCCAGAGGTATATTGCGGATCCATCTCATGTACTTGATTTCAGCGGTGTCCAGTTGGACAAGGATTTGTCTTATGAGGAGGAGCCGGTAGCCATTTTGGCTCGGCATGTTCGTCAGTTGAGATCGAAGAGTTATCCTTCGGTTCGTGTTCACTGGAGAGGTCAGCATGTTGAGGTAGCGAACTGGGAGTCCGAGTCCGATATGCGGAGCCGACATCCCCATCTTTTCCCTGATTCAGGTACCTTTCTATGTCCGTTCGAGGACAAACGTTTGTTTTAGAGGTGGAGATTGTGATGACCCAAAAGGTCATCCTATGTAAATTTGATTATGACTGTATTCCGAGGCCTCGAAATCCTCCGTTAATCTCACCTCGATGTGTGTGTGCAGCTCGGGCGCGTAGCCGGGAAGCCTTTATGTGGAAACTTGATAAAGAGTCGAATTTATGATAAAATTGAATAAAGTTGACTTTGGTCAACATTTTTAGTAAACGGACCTGGAACCGTGATTTGACAATCTCGGAGGGTCCGTAGGAAAATATGGAACTTGGGCGTATGCCCGGAATCGAATTCTGAGAACCCAAGTCCGAGAAATGAATTTTTAAAGAAAATTGATTTCTGGAAATAATAAAGGCTTATGAAAATGAACCTCGATGTGAAACCTGTGTTGTCAGGCCCGTATTATGGTACCGGATCCCGAAACAGGGTCAATATGTGTTATTTGAGTTATCTGTGAAATTTGGTAAGGAACAAACTTGATTTGACGTGTTTCGGATCAAATATGGGAAATTGAGAGTTAATGAAGTTATAAGGATTTCCTTAAATTTGAGATTTGATTTGGAACGTGATTTTATGTTATCGAGGTTCGAATGTGATTCCGAGACCGGGAATAGCGCCGCTATGTCAATTGTGACTTGTCTGCAAAATTTGATGTCATTCCGAGTTGTATAGGTCGGTCCGGCGCATTGTTATAGAATCAAGAACTTGAAATTTTTTAAGTTAAGATTTTTAGGGGTTTTGGGATGTGATTTTGAGATTTAGCGTTGTTTTGGGTATTCCGAAGGCCCGAGCGAGTCTGTATTATGATTTAGGACTTGTTGGTATATTTGGACGGGGGCTCGGGTGTGCCCAGGTGCCTTCCGGACACCCAACGGGGCTAAAAACCAGCTAGAACAACTGTTGGTGCAGATGTTGCTGGTGTGACCGCAGGTGCGGTTTCCTAGCCGCAGGTGCGGGACCGCTCCTGCGGTCCCAGCCTCGCAAGTGCGGAGGTTCCGCAGGTGCGAATCCTTTTCCGCAGGTGCGGTCTCCAGCTCCGCAGGTGCGACCCCAGCCTGCCTTGACATTTTTCGCAGGTGCGATCTTTTTCTCGTTGGGGCGGTCCCAAGGCCACAGGTGCTGAACCCGTGTAGGCCACACTGTTTTAAATGCCAAAACACGAGATTTCCTCATTCCCTTCATACCAAAAACCCCATTAGAGACTTGTGAGCTTGGGAAGGACACACCACGACCTAGCTACTGTTAAGGTAAGTTAATTCCTTCCTAATACTAGTTTCATGCATGAATAGTTAATGGGGGGTTACCTACTAAATTAATGGAAAATCAAGAATTGGGTAGTAAATTTACGGTTCTTGAGAAATTCGCGTATTGTCCGTTTAATGCTATGAATTCCAGTGGAAACTTCATATTTATGATCCTTAGGCTATGGGTGAGTGATTCCTTCGAGAATTTTCAAGATTCGAGTGTGCGGGCCCGGGGTCGAGTTTTAGTATTTTTGGAAGAATAATAGAAAATGTTTAATTAGGCTCTGGAATTGGTTTATTGAGTAATTATTGATGTTGATAACTCAATTATGTCTAGATATTATCGATTCGGAGTTGGATTCGAGAGGAAAGGCTGTGATTGAGGCTTAACTTGCATTTTGGATCTGAGGTAAGTGTTTGGCCTAACCTTCGCTTGAGAGAATAGGTATAGAGTCTTGTTTGCTATGTGTAATTCATGTCCAACGTATAGGCGAGGTGACGAGTGCCTATATGTTGCGGTCAAGCATGCCCGTGAGTCAATTGTGATGAATTGTATCGTGTTCTTGATATTCTCTGTACTATGAATAATTGGTGATTTAGGAGTGATACATTGATGTTGTTTCATGACGTGGGAAATTATTGATTAATTGTTCAGTTGAGGCTTTTACTGTTGAAATTGTATTTCTAAGCGAGTTTGGTTATAGCTGAATCCCTTGCCGGGACGATAGAATTTGGTTGAGTATTTCTGTACACTTGAGATTTCTTATTGTTAGTTTTCGCATTATATTGTTGTTTGTTTATTATTGATCGCACGAGGGGACATGTCGTGCTGATTGTTTATTATTTATCGCACGAGGGGATATGTCGTGCTGATTGTTTATCATTTATCGCACGAGGGGACATGCCGTGCTGATTGTTTATTATTTATCGCACGAGGGGACATGCCGTGCTGATTGTTTATCATTTATCGCACGAAGGGACATGTCGTGCCGATTGCTTATTATTTATTGCACGAGGGGACATTCTGTGCCGAGTGGTTGTTATTTATGCACGAGGGGGCATTCCGTGCCGAGTTATTGTGAGACTATGCACGAGGGGACATGCCGTGCCTGTTGTTGTTCATTACCTGTTCTGAGATGTTAATTCCTGCTTTTACTTTCACATTTCAGTTATCACCCTGTTCTACTGTGTTAGTATTTGTTGCCCCTTCTATCCCCAGCATGTTCTCCCCGTATCTGTTTATACTTGTTTATTTTCGTCGATATTTTCCTGTTATTATATAGAATTGCTCGGGTATGTATATTGTTGTCGGTCCTAGCCTAGTCACTACTTCGCCGAGGTTAGGCTCGTCACTTACTCAGTACATGGGGTCGGTTGTACTGATGCTACATATGCACTTCTTTATGTCCCGTGCCATGGTTCCCGCTTCAGGTGCATCCCCACCCCCTCAACCAGCTAGGGGTGGTGGTCGTGGTGCCAGAGGTGGAGGTCAGACTCATAGAGGTGGAGGGCATGACATGAGAGGTAGAGGTCAGACCGTAGTAGGTCGACCCAGTGATGTTAAGGCTGGAGGGGCTCAGCCTCGGTGTTATGCTTTTCCTGCCAGTCCTGACGCTGAGGCTTCTGATGCAGTTATTACAGGTACGGTTCCAGTTTGCACCCGAGATGCTTCGGTATTATTCGATCCGGGTTCTACCTTCTCTTATGTGTCTTCGTATTTTTTCCCTTATTTGAGCATGTCCCGTGATTCCCTGAGTGCTCCTGTATATGTGTCTACCCCGGTGGGTGATTCTATTATGGTAGATCGAGTCTACCGTGCTTGCGTAGTAGTTATTGGTAGTTTGGAGACTGAAGTTGATCTGTTACTTCTTGATATGGTTGACTTTGATGTTATATTGGGGATGGATTGGTTATCCCCCTATCATGCTATTCTGGATTGTCACACCAAGACAGTGACCTTGTCCTTTGCCGAGACCCACAAAAACCTCAGGGGGGAAACCTGGAGATGTGCCCTGAACCACCGCAAGTGTAGCAAGTCTTTGGTTGCTGAGAATACTGACCCTGGAACTGTCCCTGACAACGAGAATGACCATCCTGAAAGCTCTGAATTGGCGGTGCACTGATGGGAGCTGATGGTGTACTACAGGATACCTGGAGTGCCAACTGATAAAGCCTAGGGGGATGACATCTACCAAATGAATCTCTGCCTCCAGATGAGGCACCACTGAACCGGCCGAAATAACGAGGTCTCTTGTCAGCCCCCTGAGCACCACCCTGGGATAATATCATCGCAATGCGTCTGGCCACATCGGCTACATCCTGAAAGGAGATATCAGTACCCGTCTCTCTGGCCATCTGAGGTCTGATGGGCTGAGCTAGACCCTCAATAAATCTCCGAACCCTCTCCCGATCAGTGGGGAGTATCATAATAGCATGCCTGGCTAGAGTAATGAACCTGGTCTCGTACTGAGTGACAGACATAGATCCCTGTTGGAGGCGCTCAAACTGCCTCCGAAGATCCTCCCTCTGAGTAACTGGAAGGAACTTTCCCAAGAATAACTCGGAGAACTGAGCCCAAGTCAAAGGTGCCGACCCAGCAGGCCTAGTCAAGCAATAGTCTCTCCACCAAGTCTTGGCGGAACCCGAAAGGCGAAAAGTAGCAAAATCAACTCCATTGGACTCCACAATGCCCATGTTCCGAAGAACCTCATACCAGCTGTCCAAATAATCCTGGGGATCCTCTTATGGTGCACCAGTAAATGTAGTAGTGAATAACTTGGTGAACCGATCCAGTCTCCATAGAGCATCTGCTGACATAGCTGTACCCTCAGCTGCCGGTGCCACAATACCTGGTTGAGCTACTCCAGCTGCCTGAGGTGCTAGAGCCTGAAACTGAGTGGCAAACTGCTCCGGGGTGTGGATAACAAGAGTCTGGGTCCCTCCTCCAGCCTGAGAACCAGCTGGTGCAGTAGGAAGAAGACCGTCCTGAGCCACACTCTCCATGAGTCCCACTTAGCGGACTAGAGTGTCCTGAAGCACCGGGGTAGCAATGAACCCCTCTGGGACCTGAGCTAGTCCAACTAGGACTGTCTGAGTAGGAACCTCACCGGCAAAGCCTACCTGTGGGTCCTCTACTGGGGCTGCTGCTCTGGGCTGAACCCTGCCCCTGCCTCGGCCTCTAGCACGGCCTCGGCCCCCCCGTAGGAGCTACAATAGGAGGATCAGGCTACTGGACGATCGATGAGGAAGCACACATCCTCGCCATCTGCGAGAGAGTAGAATAGAGACTCAATTAGTATTTAGAATTCAATTGCCACGATAGAGAATGAAAGATGTGAAGTTATTCCTAACTTTGCAGCCTCTGGGGATAAGTACAGACGTCTCCGTACCGATCCCTCAGACTCTACCAAGTTTGTCCGTGAGTTGTGAGACCTAAGAAACCTAGTGCTCTAATACCAACTTGTCACGACCCGAAATCCCACCTTCAGGCCGTGATGGCGCCTAACGTTGAACCCGCTAGACGAGCCAACGTTTGAACTAAATAAACTCATTTACAACTAAAATGAACAAGATAACTAACGCAACGGTGGTCAACAATATGAAAGCTAACTAAGTTCAAAATAATATAGCAAGCTTCGAAAATAAATCCTATAAATATAACCCAGAACCGGTGTCACATACTCACAAACTGTCTATGAGATTACTAAATACAATGGTCTGAAAATAAGTACATATGACTGTCTTTGAAACTATAGGATAAGACAGAACTGAAAGAGAAGGGTAGGAGGTGACGCCAAGGCCCACGAACGTCTGCGGGTCTACTTCGATGTCTCCTGAATGGACTGATGGAATGCTCCCTCCGTCAGTGCCCACCGGGTCTGGCTGCATAGTCTGCACAACATAAGGAAGTGCAGGTGTAGCATCAGTACAACCGACCCCATGTACTGAGTAAGTGCCGAGCCTAACCTCGGCGAAGTAGTGACGAGGCTAGGACCGGCAACAATATATACATGTGCAATTCTACATAATTACAGGAAAAGATCGTTGGAAATAAACAAGTAAATACATATACGGGGAGAACATACTAGGGATTAAAGGGACAACAAATACTAGCATAGTAGAACAGGGTAACAACTGAAATGTAAAAGTAAAAGCAGGAATTTAACGTCTCAGAACAGATAATGAAAATCAGAAGGCACGGCATGTCCCCTCGTGCTTAATCTCACAATCACTCGGCACGGAATGTCCCCTCGTGCATAAATAGTAAAATCACTCGACACGGAATGTCCCCTCGTGTATAAATAATCAACACTCGGCACGGAATGTCCCCTCGTGCAAACAATCGGCCCGGAATATCCCCTCGTGCAATAAATAATAAACAATCGGCACGGCATGTCCCCTCGTGCGATAAATAATAAACAATCGGCACGGCAAGTCCCCTCGTGCGATAAATAATAAACACTAGGCACGGCATGTCCCCTCGTGCGATAAATAATAAACAATC